>PVLA01014950.1:0-27784 GCA_004027455.1 Hydrochoerus hydrochaeris
GATAGGTGGGTGGATGGATGGATAGGTGGGTGGATGGATGGATAGGTGGGTGGATGGATGGATAGGTGGGTGGATGGATGGATAGGTGGGTGGATGGATGGATAGGTGGGTGGATGGATGGATAGGTGGGTGGATGGATGCATGGATAGGTAAGTCGATGGATGGAAGATGGGTGGGTAGTTGGATAGATAGATAGATAGATAGATAGATGGATGGATAGATGGGCAGATGGATGGATAGATGTATGGGTAGATTGATGGATAGATATATAAACAGATGATAAATGAATAAATGCACAAATGGATAGTGGATGGATGCATAGATAGATGATGGAAAGATGGATGCATGATAGACAGATGCATACAAAGATGATAGATAGATAGATAGATGATAGATAGATTGACAGGAGGGATGTCTGCGAGTGTGACCCACACATCCTTAGCTCTCTCTACAGAGTGCATGTGGGCAGGCATGTCCCAACACCAATGAGCTCACCTGGTGGTCAGATCTTGCTAACTAAATGCTGTTACCACTCAATAGGACCTCTGAAGAAGTCCCAGAGATGGGACAGGGCAAAAGCAATCCTGGAACGACCCGCAGTGTCCAAAATTGAAGCTAAGTGGATGAGTGAGGGGACCATGTCAAAAGATCACAGAAATTAACCAGAAGGGCTGCTACTAGCCACATCTGGGACACTTTGATTATCAAAATAAACAGTGATTGTAGAGGATTAGAAGCCACTAAATAGCATAGAGATCCATGAGTATCGATAAGCAAATAAGTTGAAAATTTGATTAAGAATGGGAAAATTTATCAAGTTTCAAAATAAACTATCTCCCTATAAAATTTTTATAAAATGCAAAATGAGAATAAAATTACCTTTATGGTGGAGAAGCACTCATCAGCTGTCATGAAGGAGCGTTAACGTCAGCAGGAATGGAGCAGGCTGGAATTGTGAGCCCCTCACAGAACGCAGAGCAGAGAACACTGCGTCCTTTCCGTGACACGCCTGCCCAAGATGTGCAGTCAGAATCTAATCATGACAAATCACCAGACAGCCCTGGATGCAGAGAGTCTGCCAAAGATCTGATTCCGTGATTTTAACTACGATGTCCAAGTTTTGAAAGACTGGAGAACTCCTTCAAATGAAAAGACGCTATGCAGACATGGAAACCAAACACAGCCTCTTCTTCAAACTGGGTCATTTGCTATGAAGGATGTTATCGAGACCAGAGGTGAGCTGTGAATGAGGCTGAGAATCAGGTGGTTGTAGATATCGCAGCTACTAGTGAGCTTGGGTTACGTGAGAGAGGCGTGTAGGATTTTTTGCAGGATTACCTACCAAAGTGTTTGGGAGTGATCCTGCCTTGTTTTATCTCACTATTCTTCAGTGTTTCAGCAAAGTGTGCTTTGTTCAACACCTCAGTGTCCTGTGGCCATCCCTCACAAGGCTGTCACATGGCTGAGAACCTGGTTGTTCCAGGGTACCCTTAGAGTACTGATGTGTGGCAGGCCATGCAGGTGGTACACCTGGTAAGGAGGATCCCTGCCTTTCTTATTCTACTCGTTCTTCTCCTGGCTTGTGACTGACTCTGTGGAATATTCTACCTTGTTCTAGATCCTTCTTCTCATCCCACAGTTCTTAGCCTGGCAGCTCCCTTCCTGCCTGTGGCATGGGTCTCTGCCCTCAGAGTGCTTCATAAACAATGTTCATTCCCATAAGTGCTCAGTCTTCCTGCTGGGGGGACAGGAGCAGGTGAGCTGCTGAGAGGGGTGTTGAGGGTCCTGGAGCCAAGTTCTCACTTCACAGAGCTGGTGACAGAGCCAGGAGTGAGGCCAGGCTTCCTGCCTCTGTTCAGTGCATTGGATAGAGCCAACGTTGAGTGGAAATAATGGGAGACGTAGAAAAACAAAAGGCGGAGGCATGAAAGTAGATCTTATCCAAGACTTGGAGCTTCACCCCAGCATGTATCTGTTTCATTGGCAGTGGAGTAAGGAACCACCAAAGAGGGGTGATGTATTGGAGAGGGATAATTTTTTTCTCTTAAAAAGCAAAACAGAAAAAAAGGATAGAAACAATATGGAATTTCAAAGAAATAGTAGGAAATCAACACTAGTTAATATATTGCATATTGTCTTACAAGTAGTTGTTCAGGTTACAAGATTTAGGCATACAAAATGATCAAACAATGAAAGCACAAACTGTTCTTTTGGATGAACTAACAGATTAGTAGTACTGTTATCTCTCTCTCTCTCTCTCTCTCTCTATATATATATATATACATGCACACACATACACACACATATGTATGTATATCTACACACATATAATCTTTTCCCTTCTTTCTTTTCTCCTTTTCCCTACCCAGTTGTTCTTTCCTTTTGAGCACTTTCTTTCCCTTTCAACATCACCAGTTATTGGAGAAATACAAATTAAAACAGCACCGAGATTCCATCTCACTCCAGAAAGAATGGCTGCCATCAAGAAATCAACCAATAACAAATGTTGGTGGGGCTGTTGGTGAGAGTGTAGACTGGGATGGATATTTTGGCATTGGCTTGAGACAGGGTTTGTCAAGAGCTGCCGGTATTTGAGCCTGATAGGCTTTAGTTACAGAGCAGTGCTGGGCTTGGCATGGCGTTCAGCAGTGCCCCTGGCCTACCCCTGCCAGGCCCAGCAGCGCCCCTGGTCTACCCCCGCCAGACCCAGCAGTGCCCCTGGCCAACCCCCGCCAAGCCCAGCAGCAACCTCCGTAGTTGTAGCCCTCAAACAATGTCAAGTGTCCCTGAAGTACAAAGTCACCATTGACCAGGAACCACGGGTTTAATGGCTGGACTGGACCACACTGCCCCGGATCCCAGGCAGCAGGATCTGAGAGTTTACTGCACAGAGGCTGCATGGTCTCAGCTGAGGTCTGTCTCAGCTCTGGGGTACTCAGTCTGGACCAAGCCACTCAGCACTGCACCAGGCTCCTCGGGTTCTCTAAGTGTGTGGGGCCAATATGAATCCCTGTCATTTAGAGATCTCAAATATTGACTGCAAAACACAGCTGGCAGAGGCCGGTAAGCAGGAGCATTTTAATAGACGAGGAGAGTGCGGGGAGTGAAGCTCGGTAGTCCAGCACTTACCTGGTACATGAAGGGCCCAGTACTGAGGGACAAAAAAAAAAAATGATTGAGTCCAGAGGACGGAAGACGGTGTGGCAAAGGAAGTCACAGCATCCTCTGGGTCTGTGGACCTTCGTTTTTCTCAGTAACACTGGTGATTGAGAAATCAGACCTGTGGGCAGCTTGAAGAGCTTGCGCCAAAAAGCTGAGCTAGATCGGTGTTTACTCATCATTGTATGAAAATGTATGACTCCCAGGAAAGAAACCAAGTCGGACAGCTGTGGACACACATGTTTATTTAGGGTGAGAAAAAAAAATCACAGCAGATGCCCAGAGCTCAAGGCCCTGTTTTCTACAGTTTCTTTAGACAACGCAGCAGAAATGCTTGTGCGGAAATGGTCCCTGAGCGCAACCTGGGACCTGGAACAAGCCCGTGACAGTGGGCGTTGGCGAGGACCCAGGTAACCCCGGATCCCTGAGCTGCAGATGTGTTAACCCTGTGCTTCCATCCACCATTAGTCACAGGATGTGCATCCCCCGTGACAGCAATGATAGCATCTTACAGCGCCCTGTGCTGTTGCTCATGGGCTTTCTGGAAGTATTTTGTGGGAAGCGAAAGTCACTTGTGACAGCCATGCATGGCTGAGCTCCACTGCCTCCCACATCCAAGTGGTGCAAGTGAAGACTCTCCAGTGTGGACGGAGACTGATTTCACTTGGCTGCCCCTTGCTTCCCACGTCTGTGCTGTTTTCTCTGCCAAAGGTATGCATTTTATTTTCCCAGCTGGGAAATATATGCTTCTCTCACCGAGAGAGACCTCCCCCTCTCACGACGTTCTTTTGAATAATAACAGTAATAATCTCCAGCGTTTGGGTAACGCTTTGTACCTTTCAATGCCATCCCAGATCCACGCACCCACGTGTGCTATTATTCCCACTTCAGAAATGGCTCTGGGCTTCATGTCGGGTCTCCAGCTTTATGCTGAAACCCTCATGATCCTTCTGCAGTTGGGGTTTTGAAAAGCAGTGTTATATGTTGCGTAGTTCATAGGTTTTGTCTTAATTAAGCCCGGTTCAGGTACAAGCAGAGACCATTGGCAGAGAGGGGCAGATTAGCGACACTCTGCCACCTTGGCTCCAAATTTAGACAATGCCCTCCGAGCCCTCTGAACGGAATCACAACCTTGGCATTAACAATTGCTGTTCTTCCTCTCTGTGTGAGACCGTCAGTCCCAGTGACGTGTCTCAGTATTTGCAGGCATTTATTCTGTACAGATTGTATGCTGTGACCTGTGGCCGGCAACATCAGTCCTCCTCACTTTTCCTGAAGAGACACTTAAAAAATAAAATCTGAACAATAAGTGCATAATTCCAGGGAACTGTGTTAACCATTCTCCAAAAGGCTGAGGTTTAAAGCAATCTTATTTGGAGACTGGGGGTAGAGCACTTGCCTACCATGAGCAAGGTCCTGGGTTCAATTCCCAGCATCACCAAAAATGAAAAAAAAACATACAACAGCTTTTATTTTTGAAGCTAACACGTTTTCATGTGCATGAAGCCAACTAAATTCTATTATGTTTAAATGTGAGTGTGAGAACACATCCTCGTGAATATAGAAGGAAGATTTTTTTAAATGATTCACGTGATACACAATTCTCATCGTGCCTGGGAGCATATATACACGCGCACTAGGAAAAATGCTAGGTTAAAATTTATTAACAAATTGGAGCCCTTCCAGGTTTTCTTGAACCAGATCTAAAGGCATAAAAGAAAAGAAAAAACACCTCGATTTCAAAACACTTGCGGTTCAGTGTCAGATGGCAGGAATTCCATATTCTGCTGGGTAGCACCTATTGATGGTTACGGGGCAGAGGGAGGTGAAAGAAAATGAGAAAAGACAAGTGAGCATCTAATCTAAACACAGGCCGTGCTGCACACAGCTGGTGTGCGCTCGCTCATGTGTGACCTCCATCAAAGTGCGTTTCACAGCTGACTTCGGTCAGCTGATGAAGTGATCAGACATACCCGGCTCAAACTGCACATTGAAGGTGTGCATTGGTAATTGGCTTTCATAATAATGTTGCAGGATAGCAACCAAGAGCAGAATTCGGGCAGCCACTTTTTCCCCTGTGAAAACCACATTTTGGTTGAAACAACAACAGCTGAAACTGTGCTGAATCTCAGGCGCTAGCAGAGGCCAAAAGCTGACTCAATTCATTTGTTGTTAAATGATCTAATTCTGGTTGATAGCAGGAGAGAAGAAACCATAGCTAAAAAAAAAACAAAAAAAAAACCGCATTCCACCATCTCCTGCTTGGTGAGGTTGGTATCATTTGAGACGAGATAGCCCTTTGCTTGCCTGGCATGTCTCCAGCTACCTGTGCGTCAGAGGTTGAGCTCAACACTTATCTCCCCTGGCCACTGGGTATCAGTGAGCGCGGCTACGCCCTGCAGAATCACTGATGTCTCTGGCCCTCTGACTATTAGATCAGTGCATATCTCTTGCTGATGAGTGGCTTGGTCCTTATTTCTTGATGTCCCTCAGACAGCAGCCTTTATCATCACTGGGAAGCTTATTGGAAATGCAGTCCTGAGCCTTGTCCTTGGCTTCCTGAGTCAGAGTGGGAATTGTGACAGTATCCCCAGGTGATTCAGAGGCACCTTAATATTTGACAGCCATGGCTTCGCATGGTCTTTCACTTTTTCTTTTGAGCACTCTGTTTTTATTTTTAATCCGTGCCATGGCCATAGGCCCTGAAATCCTCCTCCCATCTCCATTCTCACCCCACTTTATTAGAATTTCCCTACAGAAGCCTCCCAAACACTTCTGGTGACCTTTGGGATTGAGTCCTGTCTTGGCACTTCCTGGTGTGTGCCCCCACACCGGGAAGTACCAGGTACACTTGGTATTTCCACTCAATGCTGAGGATGGGCAGGGGTGGCAAATCTAAATTGCATGCTCTGGGAAGTTTCAGGAGGCGGTGATGGTTGGGTAGAGCTGGAACAATGGGACCCCATTATTCAGAGAATAGTCCCCTTTTCTATTTCTTGCATTGGGAGGAATGCGGTCCCCTGGCTCAGAGGCCCCTTCTCAATTTCAGTTTTAAGATCCAAACCTCATCAGCCTCAGTCAGTGTGGCAGGGAGCCCTCGGGAAGGCATTATCTATCAGGGTATCTGGTATCACCCAGGCGCCCATGTCCTGGAAGGGAGTGACCACAGGTGAGGCGCTTTCCACTGCTGCAGGACAGGACAGGAAAGGTCTGATAGTAGGAGGCTTCCCTGAAGAGAGCACCATTCTGTGATCTCCACCTCTACCTAGATAGCCACCATCCTGTTGTTTTTTCTCTAAGTAGATTTTTAACTCCTCAAAGGAAAGGAAAAAAAAAAAACCTTTTGAAACAATGCAAAGCACAGAAGATGGCAGAGGTCACAATACACAATAGGTCATACATTTCCTAAATGAGGAACTTGACCTTGCTCTTCCTTACGGGACATGCATCTTCCCTCCCACTGTGCTGATCATCATCGCTACTTCCCTGAGCATCTTTGCTGCTCTCCCGTCACCTCCAGAGCACTGAACACCCCTTCTCACCCACGGTCCTGTGCCCTCTCCTCACTGTCCGATAGATGGATGCACATCTCTCCACCAGTAAGCCAAGGGCTGCCAGGTGCCAGTGAGCATGGATTTGAAATTAGTGGTCAGGTTATTGATAATTTTGTTCCATCATATTAAATTAAGAATAATAGGTGACTAGCACAGTCCTGACTTTTTAATGAGCTGGGAGAAGCTAGAAGTGCAACTAACCTGCACCCCCCCACTTTCCCTTCCTTCTTTCTTTGGGAAAGTTTTTATGGCCATATCTTATACTCTGTCTGAGGTACTACTTTGAAGATATCAATAGGCTATATATTAACTATTGTTATTCTCCTATTGTTTTGTTATGAAATTTTGTTTTATTTTGCCATAAAATAGAAAAAAAGAATGATGAAAGGATGAGTTTAACAACACACGAAGAAAAGATGGCTATGCCTTGACCTCCGAGCCTCCAGCAGTGTCTGAAATAGCAGTATGGGATACAGTCTGCCAACCTCTGCCACCCCTACCCATTCTTCCCCCTGATTTCAACACCTTTTCCAACATGAGTTAAGTAGATTCACTCCTGGGGGCTTGGGGTTGATGGCCTGAGAGACTGAGTCAGAGCACCACTTTTTAGACCATCTGTGGCGATCAATCATTATCTTTGTTCTTGAATTTCCAAAGTGCCATCAATTTATATCTTTGTAAAATATAATAAAAACCAATTGCCAAAAATTGGGTTAAAAAATGTTATTCAGACTGTGACACCGAAGCTTATTTCATTAGGTTCAGCAGACATAAAATTACTGTTTGATACATAAATATAAATGGAACAAATACAAAGTAAGTAAAAAAGATAAGCATTATAAAAATTGTGCATATGTTTTCTTTGGAACTATACATCTAGGTACATATAGAGAATTTCTTTTATACATGTAACTTCTCGTTTCTCTCTCATCATAACCTATCCGAAATTTATGGCTTTAATACAGATTCCCTATAATACAGCCTGTTCTGATGCACACCATATATGTCAATATGCACAACCTGTAATGTCACAGAGGAGTTTCTTTCCTGCTGATTAACTGACCTAACCTAGGTTAGATTACTAGAATCAGATTCTCAGGATAACCTGTATCTGTGTTTTTATCTCATGGGAGAACCAACCTGCACATGGAAGTTGACAAAAACAGAGGAAGACATTTTAAAGCAATTTCCACACACTTTAGGATATTAACTTTTATCCAGAATGAAGGGATAATGTATTTTCAGAATTCATCTTCAATATGATTCAGGAACCAGTTCTGAAAAAATTGACCTGCTAAGTTATAATTAAATTTTCTTTTGGTGAATGAAATGGATTCTGGATTTTATGTTTCGGGTTACAGTGACAATTCTTCCCCTGACACCTGTTGGAACACAGTCTTGCCATGTTAGAGATGCGTGGCACGCAGTTCTCTAGGGGGTTTGTAACACCCTCGCTGGTCAGTGTCCTGCTTCCTGAGGTGGCCCATTCCTCGCCCTGACTGCCAGCCTGGGGCAGACCACACTGCCGCGAACCATTCTACACACTTCCTCTCTGTTTCTGGACGTTTATTAATGCAGAGTGGCAAGAATGCTTTCACCAGTTGGTCTGAGGTTACAATTGGAGGATCTCTGAGTTATATCATGAAAGAAATATGGACTGAGAAGTGATGAATCTTTGCAGCCAAGCAAAACCTTATACGAACTGAAAGTGTTGGAAAGCGAGAAAATTCTCACCATGCAAAAATAGGAGTAGAGAAGTCAACGCCAAGGGGGACTTTTGGAGTCAGGGAAGCAGCCTTGTCTCTTGATTTTTGCCAGTTTGCCTACAGTAGAGGTTGTCACCCATGAAACTGCTTATTGGCCCAGCCTGTTTGAATACAGTTCTATTTTGTGCAACAAAAGTACCTCTGGATATGATATTAAATGACATTAATATGCCCCCATGAGGAGAGTGATTTAGAGTGACTTTCTCATCACTGTTTTAATCTAACACTGCCTGTCCAGGGCCAGCTCTAAAGCCATCCACATATGCACAGCAAACAAGGGTGGAAGGACTGCTCTATTGGGAATTTATCCAAATGGTTTCTTTTATACAACATGACGGGGTTGCTGTGAGATGTCCTGCACCTCAGTGTCTCCTTGCCTATGGGAACATCCTGATTCATTCAGGAGGTGCCTGAAATAGAAGCAGGATGCTCTAAGGGTGAGTGGCATAAAGAGAGCAGAGGACCATGTGTCATCTGGGAATTACGTTGTGTGTTTGGTGAGTAGTGGCTGGGCTTTGTGTGGGGAAAGGATTTCCAAGCCAGCAAGGAATTTCCCTGGCTAAGCCTGATGTCACTGACCAGCAAGCATGACCACAGGCCGTAGCCCTTAAAGAAGCCACAAAGGTGACTGCTGGCACTTGCTAGACTTTTCTCCGGGAAAACTGTGAAGAATCCTGCAGGAACTGCCTTGTCCAGGGAAACAGGAATCTTTGAACTCTTTGATACCCTGCTGAGCCCTACTTCCTTTACCTGCGTATATGGGTGTGTTTGGCTCTCGCAGATGAGAATCTAGGATGATGTTTGTGTTTTCCAGTTTTGCACACATGTGTCTAGGGAGTAGACACAGAGATTTCATCATGCCTCTCTTAATGACTAGATATTTATTAGCTAGATTAATTAACACATTTATATATTCTTAGCTGCATGTTTATCTGTTGTCACTGATGTAGTGATTTCAGGAGAGACATCGGACTCATTCATTAAGGGACATCACTATGCTCTTGGAAAACAAAAATAATTCTCAACTGCTATTCTTGGACAACCATGCTAAATTAGAGCACATGCATCATACGACTGGGGGCAATTAGTGGATCTGGAGCTATGGAGTTTGTTTCTCTGTCACTCCTAAAATTTCCACATCATGCACGGAAGGCATGACATTGGACATCTCAGAACTTTACCTCTCACAATTTTGGAACATAGTAATAAATCTGTGTTTTTTAAGAGTTAAAAAGAAAACAGAAACCACTAGGACCATAATTGTGGACCTCAGCAAAAGTCCACCTGGCTGACCTGAAGCAACAGATTCCAATGCCAACCCTGGTTTTATTCCCACATGAATTCATTATACATCAGAGTTTCCGTAACTCATCACACTCTCAAATCTTTCACTGGTAGAGCAGGAGCCAGGATTATTTCTGACCTATTGACTGACAGGTATCCACCCTGGACTGACTAGAGTTCATTAAAACCAATATGTGTGCTTTTTCTGTATGTCATTACTTTGTTGAGTCCCAAATGTTCATTGCTAGTTCTGAGGCTGGGAGGTTAAAGTGATGAGATTGCAGAATTTACCCAATCCTGAAAATTATTCTCTGTGACCTCAGCTTTGACTGTCTGAGGTGAATCTCAGGTAGGGGCATTTCTAGCACATTCTGCTTTGGAGAAGCAATAGCAGTAACCTGCTAACATGGGATCTCAAAGCATCACGAATTCCATGTACTCCCCCACTGTTGCCAACAGGCAGGTTTTGATGCGCTCATTGACAGAGCTCCCTGGAAGCTGCCCTCAATCCTTATTTTCTTCTCCGTGAAGTGAGCAATAAGCTCAGCATCGTTCACTCTTTGAGGTATGGGGTGTGAGTGCTTGGTGAGCCAGCGTGGTGCCTGCAGACAGGCTTGGGAAGCAGGCTTATGCATGTACATGGCACAGCTGGGCTTTCCTCAGCCCCATTCTACTGATCACTCCAGATCTCAGCCTGAGCCCTCCTCCTCCTTGGCTCCCTTTGGATTGATGTTGATGCATGGAGCCGATAATACAGGCCTTGTAAAAACACGTTGAGCATTTTTAAAACCCCATTATGTAAATGATTACCCAGATACATTGATTCTTTCCTTGTTCAACAGAACCCCTAGATATCAGCCAGCTCTCCACAAACTCAGAATGGCCCAAGGATTTCTGTTTTCCGTCATCTTGTTAGCATACATGTTGGAGTTCTTACTAGGTGCAGGGTGTGCATAAGTCTATCCAAGCCCATTCTGGAGATGCAAGGCCAGGGTGGATTATACTGTATTTCCTTCCGATTCTAGTCTCCTGTCCCAGCACTAGGAAAGATTAGGCTAAAATAAACTTCTAGCTAGAAATGTAAGAGGAGCAGTATGGAGATCATCTGCAAACCGTGCAGTGAAAGGGGTGGCCGGGGAGGATTCGCTTGTACAACTCCACACACAGCTTTGGGCTTTACACAGAGAAAAGGAAGGATGGTTCCAGGGTGATCTGTAAAACTGGAGTGATCAGCGTCACCGAGGATTCTCTATCTTTCCCTGCACTGGCGTGGTTTCTAGGTCATGGTCAGGGATGCAGCAGCAACTTCCCCAAAGCAGTGGGGAAGCAAGAAGATGGTGAAGAGCCTTTGTCAGGATGGTGGAGTCTTGCAGGTCAAGGCCACCACGACACACAGAGCTCTGGGCTCCTGGGGGATTGGATGCTGGAGGTGGGGCTGGCACGGGGACAAGGGAGGTGGCGCTGAGAGGACTGGCTCGGATCTGTCTCTTCTTCCCCTGGGTCCTCACTGCCAGACCCTCCGTTTGTGGCCTCCACTGCGATCTTTGTGGCCATTCCTCATGAAGACTTCCTGGGTATCCACGGCCTCCCCCTCTGCAGAGTATTGTCACCATTCTTGACCCAGGGCCAGTGGCCCCACACGCCCCCTGCTGGACTCCTGCTGTCACTCTTTTCCCATGGTTTGGGCCCTGGTCTGTTGGTTCCCCAGCACAGTGCACACTGAGACTTTCCCAAGTTTGTCTCTTGCCTAGGACTTCCGCCCTGCTATCGCCAGCTCTCGCGGGGACTTTCAGCTGTCCTTGACCTTGCTAGCTTCCCTCCACTCTCAGGTGGAAATGTTTACCTGTGACGCCAGTATGTTGATGCTGGGATTCTGTGAAGATTGTCCCCACAGTCTGCTGCTGTCTATATTTGGGGAGAGCATTGTCCCTCAGGGGTCCCGACTGGAAGCCCACAGGAAGACAGCTGCCATTGTACCATGCCTGATAACGGTAGTGGGTTGAGTGCCGTCTGAAAAAACTCCGCATTCTGATTTATCTGTTCTTTGTGGTTGAAAAAATCCTCTGCGGCACCATCATTTGCCACCCCTAATTCTGCTTCTTGGAGAACTGCCATGGATTGTTTTTAAGTATAATTTAATCAAATAACAAGGCAGCTTTCATATGTAGCAACCAGGCTGTTGGCCAATCTCAACCAACTACCTGTGGTTTTAAGGTCAGACTTTTCTGGGCATGTAGATTACTGGAATATCATGTGTTTAATATGTAATATTCACTTTATAAAGACAGAAACCAAGTTACAGAGCACAGAGCGGGTACCTGAGTTGCTCAAGGTCATGCTGCTAGCAAGAAGCCAGAGCTCCTTCAGCACCATTGTGCCCCGCTGCCTCCCTGGACCTTGGAGACGTCATGGGTTTACAGAATCACCAGGAGCAAACCGTGGGGCACCATTAGAACACTTTCCATGGTAAATTACTCTTAAAACAGAGGCGCTGTGGACCAGTTAATTTAGGCTTTAATTCTGCCACCAGGCACCCATGTGCCCCCGCCCACACACACATGTACACACACACATGCACACAATGTGACCTAGACATGGACCAGTCCTTAACTATTAGCACAAGAATGGTCAATTTGGGCAAGAGTGTCGGAATGCAAATCAAATGTTGCAAAATAGAGATTAGCGCAGTGCCTGGTGTGGGAGACATTTAGTAATGCATTCTCCTTTATTTCTATCAGTCCATCACATGCCAGCATTATGGATTAATATGCATATTAATATGTCACTCCCTCGCTCTCCCCACGCCTCGGTGGGGATGCGACAGCTCACTGTGGGAAGATGCGGGGAAGTCTGAACGCTGCCACCCTCGTCATGTTCCTTGTCTTTGGAATTCCCCACGGGTGAAATGCGTGTTAAAACTTTGTCTCTTTCAACATCACAGCAATACTTGGCAGTAAAATAAACTGATTTGCCAATTATAGCCCCATGAAACTGAATATGTTACCGAAACGTTGGGAGAGTTCCTTAAAATTAGATTATATTTCATAGTATTACCCCTGGACATGCCCTAGAAACATGCCATTTTGAAGTAGCTTTTATCAACAACAAATAGCATGTCTGATAAAGCCATGAAATTCTTTTTAAGTGTGTAAGGATAGTCTCTCTCTGTCTCTCTTTCTGTGTCTCTCCCTCTCTCTCCCTCTCTGTCTCTCTCTGTCTCTCCATCTCACTCTCTGTTGTCTATATGTCTTAATCTACCTTGGGCTGGCTTCGAGGGTGTGAGTTGTGTGGTCATCTAGGTCCCACACTTGGAAGGTGGAAGGTTACTGCACTTTCTCTGCTGTCACTCTTTTGAAATTCTTAAGAAGTCATGAGCAAGGGGCCCTTCATTCTCCTTTTGCCCTGGGGTCCACAAAGCCTACCTATCCTCTTTGACCCTCCTTAGTCCTCGATGGGATCCAGCTCATCCCGTAGAATTGATTCAACGGTGGGGCAAATTCTCCACCAGGAACAGAAGCTCCCACAAAGGAATTAGGCCGAGGAGAGTCAATATACTTCCAATAACCATGACCCTCGCCACTTCCAAACGCAGACACTTCTCTCCAGCAAAATGACTTAGTAAAAAATGAAGGGAGATTTATTTGGGGAGGGAGAAAAAACAAAATAAAACAACAACAAAACAGTGTCAGAAACACCTGGTCCCACCAGGGAGAAGGGTCATCACCTGCCACAAGCACCCACTTCTGGAAGTTTCTGCTGGGAGCCGTCTCCCTCCTTCAGTCATCCGTGCTTGGCCCTGCGTGGTGGAAAACAGTGACCACATTGGCTGTGCCTCTCTGCATCCCTCGTCCTGGGCAGTGCTGGCTGCACACCCCCTGCCCAGCCAACCTCCAGCACCAACTCGGGCTGCCTTGTTCCACTGCGAGCCACTCAGAGCAGCTCCACTGTGGTACTGCAGGGTTCAAGGACCCTAACATCACCCCCCTTTGAACTGCACAATTCAGTGGTGTTCGACTATTCACAGCATTGCGGCACATTGCACAACCATCACCACAGTCAGTGTTAGACACCCCTAAAAGAAATCTCACACTCGTCAGCCTCCTTCCCTCCCCCTCCTCCATCCCGGCTACCACCAATCTCCTCTCTGTCTCTGTCCATCACCCTAATTCTAGGTCTCTCATGTAAGTGGAGCCACACAGTGTGATCTACTTCAGTAGCGTTACGTTTTCAAGGTCCACCCATGCTCTAGCATCCATCACGGCTCCATTGCTGGTCAGGGCCATAGAAGATTTCATTTTATGGACACACAGTGTGATGATTTTAATGAATATCCCAACACACCTGGGTTGGGAACTCAATCACCAATCCAGTAGTGTTGGGAGTTGGGGCCCAATGTGAGGGGTCTGGACTCGTGAAGAGATCTATGTCACTGTGCAGGATTGGGTTCATCAGCGTGGGGATGCGTCCCCTCCAGAGGACCTGCTGGAGTGCCCACTGCCCTCTCGTCCTCTCTTACCTTCTTGCATGGGCTCACACAGCAGGAAGGCCATCGTGAGCTGCTGATGCCATTACCCCGGACTTCACAGCCTTCAGAACCACTAACCCGTACAGTTCTGTTCATTACGAACCACCCAGTCTCAGCCATTCTATCACAGCTACAGGAAACAGACTAAGACATCCGCGTTTCACGTCCCCATTCACCAGATGATGGGACTTGAGGTTGACTCCAAATGGGGGCTATTATGAATAATGCTGCTGTGAACATTCGTGGGTACACATTTTCAGTTTCCTTGTGTACCTACATATCCACGCGTGGGGCCGCCAGGTTGGGTGCTAAGTCGGGCATTTTCTACACAGCTGCACCTCCTATCAGTACGGCTGAAACCGAATGAGAATTGAATACAAATATCCCTAAGGCTCCATATTATGTTTGTAAACTCTTTTATATTTTGATTCCAAAACCTTTATATTTGGATGCAAAACTTTTATATTTAGAGTCAAAACTTTTATATTTAGTTTCAAACCAGACTTACTGGAACAGCCATGGCACAAATGGTTTATAATTAAGTAAACAAAACCCAGAATAGGTAACATCCTTCTGCCCTGGAGCACAGCGAAAGTAGATAATCCAGGAGTTTTGCTCTACTTCTGCCAAAAACTGCATTTGGCATCCGTTCAGAATCATACTATCTCCCGAGGCACTTTGGAAGGTCTGGCTTGGGAGAGATTTGTAGAAAACATGTCTCAAATGAACCAGGTTCCCATGTGTGTGCCTAGGAGCCCAGAGAGGAAGAGGAACCAATCACAGGGAAGAAGAGCTGGAGGTGAGAGGTCACTTTGAACAAATACGGAAGCTGCGAAGGCCTCTACTTCAAAGAACACCCAAGTTTCCTGGGTATTTTGGGGAAAGGCACCTTTAGGCTGAGCAGCTGTGGAGGCTTCAGTCTGTGTCTTTCCAAATTCCCCTGGTGACACCTGAACTGTTTCTGAGCAGCAGACCCCAAAGGACTTGGGGTGTCCTTTGACACATCTTTGAGGTGTTCATGGGTCCCCAACTGCTGCCCCTAGTTTGACTCCCTCGTTGACAAAATAAAGCTTAGAAAGGCCAAAGAACCCGCATGTAACAGACAGGGAATTTGGGGGAGCCCAGGGGAAGGCATGCATGCTGGGAACTCCATTCTTCTACAGAATCAACAAATCTCACCTGATCTCTCAATTCAACGAAGGGACACAAGCTTATTGAACTGGGGCTTATTTGAAAATTGGGGGACTCCATGGCGCAGTAGAAACTTAGTGTCAGATCAGCAATCAAGAATAATTGAAAATAAAATTTAAAATTGTACCAGGTAGAACTCATGCCCAATCCACAGCTCCAGAAACCATAAACAAGTGACAGGGACTCTTGCAAAACATCAGAAATGGTTTTGCTTGATTTATTTATTTTACTTTATGGAAAAAGGGTAAAACAAAATTTCATAACAAAATAGTAGGAGAATGACAACAGTTAATACATGGCATATTGTTATCTTTGAAGTAGTTATTCAGAGTATAAGACATGGGCGTTAAAATGCTCTCTAATCAATGTTAACACAAACCTTCCCTTTCAATGAACGAAGAGACACTAACAGCATAACTGACTGACTTCCCTTGTCTCCCCTTTCCCCTCCCCCACCCCAGTTCCCCTTCCCCTTTGAAGAATTTCTTCCCATCTCACAGTATCTAGTGTACACACATTAGACCTCACTCACCCTAAAAGCCACAAAAGAGAGTGTGACAACCGTCTTTCCCATTCTCCCTTTAGGTCTCCCCAACACGACACAGTGGCCCTCCAGATCACCTTTGTCCTGGTACCCCTCACCTCTATCTCTCTCTCCATTTACCCCCAGAGGCTCCCTTCTTCCTCTCCCCTCCCGGCCCTTCAGGCTGGGGTTTTAATCAGGTGGATGCTGCTTCTCATATGAAAGAACACGAGGCACCAGGGATCATGCTAAAACCCGAATTTCAATTCTGGACACGGAGCAGCCCACGAAGCCATGGTTTGCGGCGCCCCGAGAGCAGTGGGCAGGTCCCCCTGACTTCTGCTGCTTCACTTCCTCCTCCTCTCCTCTTGGCTCAAGTCAGTCACGCAAGCTGTCTGAGTCGAAGGCGGGCCCCCCTCATTCTCAGTCTGGCTGTGTGTAAGGCAATGACAGTGAAGGTTTCTTGTGGAAGGCTGGATCGGAAACAACTCAATAACAACACACAGAAGACCCAGCGCGGTGTTTGAGACACAGAAGAGGCTAAATAAATATTGGCTTATTTTGTTCCACTTTACCAGGTTTCTTCTGGAGCCAGGCAGACAATTTTCATAAATGCAATAGATCCCCAGGTATTAATAATTGATATTAGTAATATCCACAAACCAGACACTTGCCTGTAAAATCACTATTAAAGGAGAAGCCTGAAATATCTAGTAATTCACCACGAAAAGTGTTATCCTACTGACTTAGAAACCACATCAGTGGGAGGTGGGGGGTGATTTCCTTTTCTGAGCCCAGGACATCTAAATGAATTGAAGTTGTGATTTCAAAGAACCAGGAGGAAAAGGGTCTCTCACTTACCTTTATGTCGCCCTCAAACATTAACCATCAGAGATTAAGCTAAGAAGGTTAATGCAGCAGAGTGCTTGCCTGGCAGATGTGAAGCCCTGGGTTCAATCCCTAGCACTGCATAAAGAAAACCAATGAAGCTAAGCCAAGAAAAGTCAGGTGTCACCCCACGGCCTCCAGCCTCTCTGCCTGAAGGTGAGCTCTTCAGCAACAGAGCCCTGGCTGACTCTCACCTCCAGAATGGGCCAATGACCACCCAGTGACTGACCCACATGGCTTTGTCCAAGGCAGGAGATGTCCTGACTTCTGCATTAAGCTTCCTCGGGACCAAAAACTGCAAGACTTCAGAGATGCCCAGTCATGGTTCTCTCATTCATCGGGACTCTGAGGAGCATGAGTCTCGCATCATCTAATAGAATGCAGAGAATTGAGCCAGCATCACTTCTAAACAAAGAGCGACTTTTCAGAAGAAAGCGGCAGACATTACACACTCTAATTCCCCCACACACTTCATGTAGTCCATTTTCTGGGAAAGAGGCCGAGATCGTGGTGTAACTCCCTTAGCACAATGGACAATTGTCACAGGCTTTTAATTCCCTCTGCTTCTGACGGGAAGGAAAAATGGTTACATGGTGAAGTCAGAGGGTCTCGGGCACAGATGGAGAATTTCCTGAGGGTCTCCAACACCAAGCATGGGTGTATAATTAGAAGCATGATAAAAAATAAGGGAATCAGTGCCAGTGTTGGCCCTGGGTTATCAAGGTTTCTGTCTTCCAATGCTGTGGCTGGGGTCTGAGCCCCTCTTCAAGCACTGCATGCTTTTTTCCTTAGCTAGTGGTGCGGAGAGCTTCAGTGTGGCCATAGAGCATGGGAGGAGCAGAGAGCAGGAGTCCCTGGCTTCAAATCAGAGTGAGATACTGCTGGATCTCTGCCCGATATATCCTACCCATTGACCAAGCAACACCAAACCCAAAGGGGACCATGTTCCTTGGTAATTCTCAGGTCGCTTGATAATTCCTAAATTATCAGGGGTTTTGTTGCTATTTTATTTTTACTGTTTAAAAGTTTGGTAATTTGGAGGCATCATTTACACAATCTTACTTTTCACTGAAGCATTCTGGGCAGTGTCCTTGAATTGGAAGCCAGGACTCCTGACTCTAGCTTGGTGGTCGTGAGATCTTGGGATGCACTTCAGATTTTTGAGGTATCCTTTACTGGTGGTTTCCAGTAGGTACTGTGCAGAATAAGTCTTAGGCAAAACTAAGAATTATTGATCAAATAAATGTGGTAAGCACAGACTTAAGGTTAGTGTTAGAGCAGGACTTCTCAAAGTTGGTAACATGCCAAACTACAGTAGGGATTTCCAAAAAGAAACTATGAGTTTACTATTTCCTGAAAGAATTTTATCACAAAGCCTTTCTCCTCTGCCCCAAAATTTACCCTGTATCCCCCAGATTTTAGGAGCAGCTGCAGGAATGTCTGTGACATGAATACATTTTGAGAAATGATGGTCAAAATAATATCTGAATTTTAACTAACTTTATGTAACTAATAGTTATTGGAAAAGGTTGATGGGGGACTTAAAAAAAAGTTATTGGATCCTTGGGTCCTTAGGTAGTCAAAGAAACTTCCCATTTGCATCTAAAAGTTCCTTTTCTCTCAGCCTTTTCACTGACATCATCTGAATCTTATGCTGGCTATAAAAGCATCAATGAATCCAACACTTGGGTGTATTGAAAGTCATAGTCGTTTGCATCTGAAGCTAATTATTCCAATCCTTGAGACTACTCTATTAATTAGCTGATCAGGAAACTGTTTACATGATTTAAACATTAGCTCCAAATATACTTGATCAAATGTTTTAGGCTGTTTAAGGAATACATCAGATTGATTTTTCAAGGGTCATATGCGGAGAATGCTAAAGCTCATAATGCACTATCTCAATGGATTTCAGCCGCAGAAGGGTCTACCGAGGGTAATTTCCAGTGAAAGAAATTATGAGTTACCAATTTTCTCTAGAACTTGGGATCCATCCTTAGAGGAAATATCTTTGTCCATGCAGGAAGACTTAGTCACAAACAGGCTATTACAGTCATCCAAGCAGTGATGACTAACCATCTATTCATTTTAATTTTTTGGGTAATTGGTTTCATCTATTAGCAGTCAGCCACATATTTAAAAGACTTTTCTCCATAAAAATCTTTCCTCTTGGGTGTGATGGTCAACTCAGCCAGAAGGCATAAGTAGATCTTGCCAGCATCTTCTGTCAGTCATTTCAGGCACTCCAGGGATTGGCTGTAAATACTCCCCCAAATAAGATCCACTCAGCAATGACTCCCACTATTTTCTGCCAAAAATGGTCCCACAATGATGGATAGTGTGTAATTAGTTCTCCTTTATTATACTGCTCAGGTTGGTATCATTTACATAGCTGAATTTGTGATATCCTCAGAATGTTGCAGAGATCTGTTTAATACACCATTTCGGCAGGACTAGAGTTGATGAATCTGTTTTACGGTTGGCAGTAAAAATGGTCCTTTCTGGGCTGAGAGCGTGATAATGATTTTTATGTGCCTTTCACATTTCAAACTTGGATGTAGTTGGACTACAAAATATTTACATTTTTCACAACCAACAAGTTGTTGACTTTACAGATCGAATGTAAAGAGACTCCCAACTCGACTTCAGTTTTTCAAAAATGTCCCAAATGCCTGCCTTTTGTTGTAGCACCGGCACTGCCATCTGATAACCTGCATTTTCGAAAAACAAACCAATGTGGTCCATTCACCAGCTGAAGCTAAAATGTATTACCGTGACTGAGTTTGTATCATTCTTGCAAGGATATCAAAGTGTGTTCTAAACAGCAAAAAAAGCATTATTCTGTGGTTCTCTGATGCTGGAATTATACTGCATTCATTTGAAAGGTCTGTGATTTATGCAAAGCACACTTTATGAGCTCAAACACGGGTCTCCAGGGACCACTTTTTCAATTGTAAAACACAGTCAAAGGAGTAAAATGAGCAAAGATTGATTGCCTGTAAGATCAGAGCAAGGGAATAAAATATTTTATTTCATCCTGGAAGGTTATTTCATTTCAATGAAGTTAACAGGCTGACAGAATATTTTTCCATTTTAAATTGTTAATAAAAACTAATTATAAAAGGTTCCAAGCACAGAAAATAAGGACAATTGTATCCCTATATGAATTAAGAGTAAACTTTTACTTACATTTTGCAATTTTTCTTCTGCTATGCTCTTTTTATTTTATTTATTTATTTTTTGTTTGTTTGGGTTTTTTTTGTACCGGGGATTGAACTCACGACTGCGTACTTGCAAGGCAGGTGCTTATGCCGCTGAGCTAAATTGTCCTGGCTGCTCTGCTCTTTTAAAAGAATCACCATGATAAGGTCCTGCTCACTCCCCACTTTCTCTCTCCAAAGGTAATGTTCAACCCCAATGCCATGCCTGCTAGTCCAAAGCATATCTTGAAGTCTTACTATATTTGTGTGCATGTATGGATGCGTGTGTGTGAATAAACCCCAACTGACATGTAGTTTTGTTTTCATCCTTCACAAATATGTTTAACAACTTTCTTGAGATGCAATTTATGTCATGTAACAGTCATCCAGAGAGCTCAAAACCATTTTAATGCTTGGCGTTATGTCCAGAGGTAATCAGAGCCATTACTGCAGTCAGCATTTTAATTCAATGAAAAAGAAACTTCACAGTGGGATGGAATGACACAGACCTGTCATGCCAGCACTCTGAGAGGCTGAGGGAGGATGACCTTAAGTTCGAGACCAGCCCAGGCTACTTAGTGACCTAAGGGTCTGTATCAGAGAGAGAGAGAGAGAAAGAGAGAGAGAGAGAGAGAGAGACAGACAGACAGACAGAGACAGAGAGAGAAAGAGAAAGACAGAGAGAGAGACAGAGAGAGAGAGATAGTAATGTACCTCTGTGCCCTGGGTTCAATCCTCAGTATCACAGAAAAACTGAAAGACATAGAAAAAGAAAACAAAGGGAAAAGAAGCCCAACACCCTCCATCTCTCGTATCTCATTCACCCATCCTCCCTACCCCACTCATGGAACCCCACTAATCCGCTGTCCATCTCCACACACACATACGCTCCGGAATCATGTCATGTGTTTTGTGACTGGCATCTTGAACCTCGCGTGGTATCTCAAGGCATGTCCAAGCTGGAACAGCCCTTTACATGCAAGGCCCACAGTTTGTTTACCCATCTGCCTGCTGACAGACATGTGATTTGTTTCCACCTCTTGGCCCCTGTCTGTCCGCATTTCCGTGCGTGCCACTGTGCGAAGGGACGTCTTCTTTTCTCTCGGGCACCCACCTAGGACGCAGTATTGGTTTTGAAGCGAGGGGATCTGATTCATTTAACTGTGCACGGTGCTTCGCTGTAGTCACCAGGCTCGTTTTATTTACTTTTTCCTGGACAAGCCCAGGTTCTGCTCTCTTCAGTGTGGGTTGCAGTGCTGTGGTGAGGTCTTTCTCCATGATTTTGTGTGTACACTGCATCTCCCAGGGAAGACTTCCTGCCCTGGAGGCTTGAGCACCACTGGAAGTTTTCTAGGAATTGCCCAATTGCTCACTGACATTGGGGTAAACATGCCTCACCAGCAAGACCTCAGCCTTTTGCCCACAGTCTCCCCCCCCACTCCGTGTTATCTGTCCGCACTTTGGCCAATGGGAGGCATGTGAAATCATGTTTCATTAACTTGCTTTAATCTGTGTGTCTCTGGTTATTAGTGGAGTTGGTCATATTCTCATATGCTTGGTAGACATATCCCTTTGCTCTGCAGCAAATGGCAGAATTTCATAGTTGCTTATTTCCTACTAGTTTAGAGTTTTCTCCAGTTAATCTGCATTATCCCTTATAGATAGATAATCCTGTGTCTGTCTTAAAAATAAGATGACAAATATCTCCCCTTGGTTGAACAAAATTTTGTCAATTTTTAAAAATGCCTTTGTCATGCATTGTTTTTTTTAAAAATTTTTAACATCAAATTTATCTATGCTTTTTTCTTTAGCTTAAAATTTTTTTCCTATAACAATATTAGTCTTGGGGAAAGTCTTAACAATTTTGTTCTGAAATGCCAAGTTTTGCTTTTTTTTACATTTAAGTCTTCTAACTCACTTGGAATTATGTATGTGTGGATTTTTATGGAATTAGTTAAAAACTTAATTTTACTTTATAAAGTTATCAATTCATCTAATTGTCCTCATATTGCCTATTAAATACATTGATTTTTTGTATTGTCTTAAAATGCAACTTTTGTCTTGAAGTACTATTGTGCATGTGGAAGAGAGAGAGAGAGAGAGAGAGAGAACTACTTCTGGGCTCTGTCTTCTGGTCTATTTGTCTATCACTCTGCCAATATCACACTATTTGCTTTAGTTTTGTAACAAATCTTGTTATCTGAGAGAATAAATTCTTCCCTCTTCTTTATTTTTCATCTTTCAAAATCATCTAGGCTTTTCATTGTTTTCTTCTTCACATATACAGTTTTTTAGAATTTCATTATCATCGATAATGTATATTTGTTAAGCTCCATAAAAAATCTCCCTGTTTTTATGTTAATTGTACTGATTCAGTGGGAGGAGATGATTAACTTCATTTTTTGCTGAGAAAACTATATAACCTGAAATTTAAAGAGTAACCACTAAAAAAAAATAGAATTGGAATTATGCAATTTCTGAAAGGGTGAACAGTTTGGTAAACTGACATCTTCACACTCCTGTTTGACTGTGTTTTCCCTGTGCTTTTGTATTTTTATTACCACCTTCACCTTGCAAACCCTACAAAATGACCAACTAAAATACAATTTGGGAATAGAAGGGGCAAGGAAAAATCTCATGAATTAGGAGAACAAACATTATAAAAGAAAAATGTCCAATGGATCAATAATCATAATTGCAAGTGAACCAAACGCTCTAGTTGAGGTCAGAGACCCTAAGGAGGAAACCCAGAAGCCCAGCTGCCTACCTGTACACATGCTTCCCTCCATGCGGAACCCGGCGCTGCCCCTGGACTCCTGGACAGCACAAGGTAAGACAGGGTGATGACAGCTCTGCTTTTCACAGAGCCAGGGGACCCCAGGAACCAAGGCTTCCAGACTCGAACTGGTATGTCCTGGTTAATGGGAGGATAAGCTTAGGATAAGCCTAAGCCGAGGTTGCCACTCAACTCCCAAGCAGAGACAGACATCTTTTACATCACTGCCCTGCCCACAATGCCACCTTCGTGTCCTCGCTTCCACAGAGACAGCAGTGCTCGCAGATGCCCCGCTTCGCCCCAGAACCTCGCCCCCTGGCCCTGCAACCTGACTCCACATAGCGCTTCTAATTTCTCTTCCGGCAAGTTCTCACCTGTGAATTCCTTGTGCTGCCAACCATTTTATTTTGCTGTAGTTTTGCAGCATCATCTAAGTCTGCAGCCAGGGGACCGTTACTTTATCTTCCGCTGTCATGTTCCCCTGACAGAGCTCCACCCACAGTGAGATGTCAGCAGCCCGCCAAGCTGGGGACAAGGCAGCCAGTGAGACTAGGAAAGACAGCCAGTTCCGAGCCCCACGGGATGATGGAGCACAGGGCTTCTCCAGACAGCAGACTCAGTGATTCACCAGTCCTATAAATTACTTTTAAAGCTATGCTGTGTGCTAGAAAATGTAATTATTGTTTAGTGAAACAGATACAAGAAATTCTTCTTTATGGCTTCAGCAGCCAAGAAAAATCATGCAGCCAGTTTGGCGTGGGATGCAGAAGAGCTGGGACATGTCTGGTAGCAGCCTTGGTGATGCTGGACTCTCCCTTCCTATGACAATGGCTATGGCTCCCTCTCGGGCTGGTCACCTCATGGGATGGGTAGTGGTTCTACCCATGGGGAAAATGTGGCCAGAGAAGAAGACCACAGGTCTTTAGAGAAGAGGAAAATCCTTTTGCTGGGCAAGACCCACACCTTCTTGTTTAGAATACTTAGACTTTGGCTCTGCTCATACAGAGGGACCAGAGCTACCCAGGGGGGCAGAAGCAGCATCTTGCTGTTCTAGTAATTTTAAAGAAAGGAAAGGCAATCTTGAACGCATGGTAATTTCTTCAAAATAGTATTTCTGAAACCTCAGAGACTTCAGTGTGAGAGATAGTACAGTTAGAGGAATATATGGGTTTTATTTTGTTTTACTCTTGATTGTTCTACATACTCTTACACATTGCTTGAATGTGTAAGCACTGAAGACAAACGCGCAGACCTGTAAGCCCTGCTTGTCATTGCTCCTGAATTTGGAAGAGAAGATCACACACATCTAGACTGCATGCACTGCCAGGTGACGTATTCAGGAGGTGACTTGGCTGTTGACACTGGGACAAGTGTGTCTGTTATGTACCTGGCAGCCACTTGCTCTGATTTCCTTCAGGTCTTTTCTTCCCCGTGTGGCCTGTGAAAGTTCTGATTGATCAGGGTCACTCATCACTGGCCCATTCCTCTTGCTTATAAACTGGGGAGATCAGGGAGGAGTTCCCTAGTAACTCCATCTCTTTTCTTTTAGAGATGAATGATAACAAACCATCTTCCCACTTGGTTGGACTATATTGTTTGCTAGTGGTGACTCTAGCTGTGAAACTCATCTTATGCACTTGAAGGACAGCTTGTCATGGAAAGGGCCACAGAATAGCAGAAAGACAAAAAGACCCAGTCTTGATGTGCTGGAGTTGCTTTACTGAGCCTCAGGGGTGAGACTCCTTGTCAGATAACACCAACAGCCTTCCTGTTGAAGCCAGATGAATCCAGATGAGTTATGAATCACATGACAAGTCATCTTAACTGCTACCACAGCGACCTTTGAAAGTCTTTGCCTTGTCACTGCTAATCTGGCCTAGGTATGAGTTGTGAGCCTGAAGATGTAAGGATCCCAGACCCCCTGTCTCTTTCCAGACCCTCAAGGGTTGGAGAGGCCGAGGAGAGATGAGGAGGCCGAAGGATCTGACATCAGGGCTATTTCTAGGATTCTAGCTGAGGCACAAACTCAATTACCCATTTCCATAGACCCTTCCAGCTCTGCCGGAGGTACCCACTGGCTGACAATCCAATATTCCGGCTGCTGCGGTTTAATTAGTAATAAAGCTCTTGCCTGCCTCGAAAGTACAGAATTCCTCCTTTCTCTTGAGATACAAACACTGTCCAAGATGCTCTGCACCGCGGGGAGGAAAGCAGATTGCGGAAAATGTGTTTATCTGGCACCTTTATTCGGAGCACTATGGGAATCTAAGAGGTTGAGCTGTGTGTTTTACAGTTTTAAAAGGGCGGGAGACGCTGTCCCTCTTCCTGAGTAAACAGAAGCTCTCTAGGTGGCTGACTTTCCTTTCGTTCTGTTGGTGGCCGACCATCCTAGGATCCCAGCCAGGGTACTCAGGGACACCCGAGGCGGGTGTTCGGGTTGGACCCAGTGTGGCAGAGCAGGTGTTGATGAAAGACCAAGAACTGACCTGGGGTTTCTCTCCTAGGAAACCCATGCTCTGAAAGTCAGGGCCAAAATAGAAAACTACTGGGACAGAATGAAATGCCCACCCTTCCCTCCCACCCTGCCTCCATCTGAGATGACTGCACCCATGCAAAGCACCTGCAAGGCGAATCCGGAGACAGCAGTGCCCTCTGTCTCAGTTCGACTGCATTTAGTTTTGCAAAAACACAAAGACTCATCTTAATCTTGGAGGTGTGGTGGGAAAGGAATATTCTAGAGCCCAGCAGTAAGTTTCAGATGGTAGCCTGGAATTATTTACAGAGATCCAGAAAATGTGGTGCCACCTTCTGCAATCGCTGCCACCTGAGCGTGCTCTCAGGTGCATCCCGGCTTCTGATCTGCAAGACCCTTCGGATTTCTGGAAAGGGCATGGCGGGTGGGAGAGAGACTAGTTCCCCTCGGTGATGAACTTCCTCCACCAGTAAGTGGGTGGACTCAACGGGGGAAAAAAGCACGGAAAGGGCTCTGGACTTTCTCTGGGTCCTGCCTTCTTTGCGTGTCAGTGTTAATCAGCTGCCCTGTGCTTTAGTCAGGACTAGCTGGACTCCAACAAAATAGTTGGGATTTAGAACTCAAACAAAATGTCAGCCACTGAGAAGTCAGATTTAAGACTGCAGCCATGAAAGTTGCTTTGGTAGAAAAATAAAAGTGTTACAAAGCTTTTCCTCTAAGGCTCCTGAGCCTTAGGTGGTTCAGTGGTCTGGTGCTGTCTGCACTGGGTCATGCTCGATCCCTGGCGTGTGGGGACAGGCTGTGTCTACTTTGATTTCAAAGCTCTTGTGAGTCAGAACTTGGGGGACAATTCCTTACTCGAATCTAGAAGAACTGATGCTTTCCTTGTTAATCCTCAAGGTTCAAAATAATACAAATCTGATCTTGGATCCCAAATGCCACCCCCATGTGAAGAAAATGAGGAGTGCATGTAACACGGGGGGCCCACCCAGTGCAGGGCAAAACCAAAATGCATGTCATATGGTCATTTCATGACGTGACTTTTTAAAGTTAAATAAATAATCAAATAAATAAACCCGGGGGGGGGCACCCTCCAGAGACACATTAGTGCCTCAAGCTGGTGGAAAGAAGCTGTGTGAGAAACACTTGCCACTAACTGCCATCTGCTGTCGCCAATTGGGGGTAATCTTTCTGTCCCCCTGACAGCTTAGCTTTGTGGCTTGGTCTCTGGATGAAGAGAAGTCCCCTGGTTGAACACACGACACTTGGGGTAAGGATTCCTTGTTTAGTTCTGCACTTCTCAGGGCTCTGAGATTGGTAACCGACATTTACCATTCTGTTCAGGGTTTTTAAAATTGCATGTTGTATTAGAGAAAAATTCGCCAAGCGTGTTTCCTTCCCTGCTTGGTATGCCCTGCTCTTGTCAGCGTTTTCTGTGCAGGGCAGAAGTCAGGTATGCTCGCTGCCCTGGCTGAAGCTCTAGATTTAGGAAAATAAGAAAGCAACTTCCTCATTCTGTTCTGGAAAATAGAGAGCTCCCTGCCTGATTTGAACTGTTCCAGGGCACCTGCATGTATCTCCAATTCGAACTCGTACTTTTAGACTTTTAGTACATATAAACTTTGTTCACACCAAGAGCAAACTTGTTTCCTCCTTATAGTACATAGATTAAGAAATCCTTAAAACACATAGGCAAGAGAAACAGCAGAGCCAGTGACATGTGTCTTGACTATTCGGTGAAGAACTCTTACGCAGATGGAAGTGTGGGACGAGTAGAAATGCTATTCACACTCGGAGCCTGCTGAGTCCACTGTTTTCCTTCTTCAGATGTGATCTTTCCGCTGGGGAGGAAGACGGTGGAGAAGCTGCGGTGTGGGTGAAGTCTGAATGCACGTGTCTGTCCTCTTCTATTCTCCCTGGGTGCTGCCCTGCCGGCCTCTCTGGGTCACTCTGCATCGCAAATGCACTTTGATTTTTCTACAGTGGACTTCTCTGGTTTTGAATGACATGGACTTCCACGAAGCTGAGTGTCCTGGCACGGAAAGAGGAGATCTCTGCGACGTATGTCACAGGGCAGGTGACTGCTTCGTTAGGGCTCTGGGGCAGTGCCCTCCGACCCCCCAATCATGGTTACTGATCCATTTCATCTGTGTCTCGGGTCTCCTGGTATCCACTGGGGAAGAAAATTGGATGAGGAGGAAACGCAGTGGGAAACTCAGATCAGCCTCTCAGATGTACTTTCTCTCATCTACGTTTTGGTGCTCTCCTTATCCTAACCTGTGGGTGGTATTTTTTTGCCTTAATCACAAAGAATCTTACAATACTTGTGCTTTCTATTTTCAGCAGTAATAATAGTGACCATATTACTTTGAATCCTCAGAGCATTTGTGCCCTGTTGGGGAGAAATTGCTATAGACAACAAGATACACAATCTCTCCCCTCCCC
>PVLA01014951.1:0-27779 GCA_004027455.1 Hydrochoerus hydrochaeris
AGAAAGTGCTTGCTGGCAAGTCCAAGATCGAGGACCACTTTCCAGAATTTCCCCACTACACTACTCCTCAGGGCGCTGCTCTTGAGCCCAGATAGGACCCACGCATCTTTACGGTCAAGTACTTCATCCACAACAAGTTTCTCAGCATCAGCAGGGTGTGAGGCAGCCAGGGCTGCAGCTGCTCTGCTCACTTCAATTGTGCTGTGCACACTGAGAACTTGCAGCATGTGTTCATCCACTGCGCCAGCCTCCTCTAGCAGGCGCAGCTCCCCATGAGCTGCTGCAAGGGAAGTCCTGCTGGAATTAAATCTTAAGTTCCACTGATTTCATTTTTAAATTTACTTTGATTAGTACAATTTTTCTCTGTACACCATATATCTTGATTCTTCTTTTCTCCCCTCTTTCTATCCCTCATTTTCAATCCTCTTCCCCTCTCTGTTCACAAAACTCAGGTTTCATTTTACTCTTCTTTTCCAGTTTTGATTCCCTTCCTTTCTTTCCTGTCTCCCTTGCCTCCTTCTGTTTTCCTTTTCAAGAAATCGTTAGTGATGTTTTCACTTTCTCACACCAGAGAGATAATGTGATATTTGCTCATGTGTGTCTTCTTTCATTTACCATTATGTTCTCATAATCATTTACCAAAAAATGTGTGACTATTTTCTTTGTTTGTGGCAGAGTAATACTCCATTTCATAAAAAAAGAAACTTGCATTGTTTTTTCTTCATTCTTCACTTGAATGTCACTTGAGTTGCTTCAAAGAGTTAGCTATTCCATACTGTGAAGCTATAAGCATGGCTGGGCAAGTATTGCTACGGCAGTATTACAGAAAAGCCAGCATCAAACCTAGAGGCAGACTCTTTGCATTGAGTGTTTAGAAAGCAACTGTTTGTCATGCTACCAGACCAAATCCAAACTGTTCACAAAGAGCCAGTTTTGAGTCCAGTTCAAATATAGCTTATATGCTATAAGTGCAAGACTTTATACAGTTGGTTGCATGGATTAAATGCAGTCATGTATGGTCAGGAAAAGTAACTCTAAATACACTTGTTTAAAAGGAGTCATTTATTTTTACATAGGAACATCCTTGGGAAGACAGAAATGGATACAAATGGAGCAAGCAAAGTTAGAAAGTGTCTTTCACCAGGTTACTTTGCCCCAACTAATGTACTTGAAGCCAGTGAGAAGCAATACAATTGCTTACTTAGGAGAAAAGTAAGCTGAGCAGAGTCAGATGGGCCAAGGGCATCATGTGAATCAAATCAGCTGAACCCAGAGAGTCAAGGCTGACTAAGTTCGGTAGCAGGTTTAAAAGACAGGCAGCAGGAGCATAGATAGACGCTACTATTGAGTTTAAACTTAGTGTAACATGTCTTATTCCATAACTATACATTTTCTAATGATATATTATGCTCTCACACTGTTATAGCTTAAAAACTGGTGATGAACTTAATGCCAGAGGATTTAAATCACCATGCTGCTGAGCATAGATATTTCACCCAAGGAAAGTTGCCAACATAAAGAGAGATGTGAAGAGGCAGAAACCAGGCTTTAGTGTGTTGAGGAGTTGAGATATTATGGGTTCTCCTTCATTTTGATGTTTGAACTATTACATTCTCTGTGAGAAGCTCTGGACCTCACATCAAGCATTGCTTCCTGGATCTGGAGAAGAAGACATGTGCCGCATTGCCTTCACCATGAACTTGTCAATCTGGCTTTGTGGCAGGTACTTAACTGTGCTTGTTGTCAGAGGAGCTTGGGGCCTCCCTGTCACTGAGGATGGCTGTGGTGGTTTTCAGGACAGCCCTGGGCTTTGTTGTGAGTTTGACCTCTTGGCTATGGCATAGAAACCTCAACTATCAGCATAGCTTGTTCACCTTGTTGCCATAGACTTTCTGGCTTCCACTGCTGATCTTTGGGCCTTCCCAGCATAGATCCTAAAAAGAGACTGGCATGAGTCCTTCTTGTGGGCTCTAGATCTCCAGCTGGACTTGTGGGAGGTAGTGTCATGAGGTCTGGGTCTTCATTGGACTCATGTGGGACATTGCTGTGGGATTCAGGTCCTTGGCTAAATATTCTATGTCTTTAGTGTTGTGGATAGATTTCCTGCATTTTCTTGTGTTAACTCTGGCTGACCATCATACAAATAATATTATAAACTCCGTGTCCTGATTCTAATTGTTCTCTGCATAACCCCTGACTACAACAAATACTATGATGCTTTTAATTCTTCTGGGAAGATACCCAGGAAGCAAATAAAGTCAATTAATTTAAAGGCATAGAAAAATTAATATGGTTGAGAGGAGAGAAGGAAAACCATACTTTTAACATTGTACTTTTAAGAGAAAAACTTGCACTGATACAGCAAAGATACTTAGATGCACATATACATGTTTTTCTTTCATCGTATCATACTAAGGAAACAGCATGAGGTTTACCCATGTGTGTTATATTTATTTCACTAATGAGTATGTTCTCAAATTGCATCCATTGACCTATAAAAGTCTCCAGTTTATTCTTCTTTTTGACTGACTAGTACTCCATTGTATAAAAATGCAGCATCTTTTTTACCCATTCCTTAGTTCATGGAATGACACCTAACATAATTGAACTATACTGTGTATAACTGGAAATACACTGATCCCTTCCCAAAGGCTCAGTGGTTCCAGCATTTTTCAGATGCCCCAGTCACTTCAGAGGTTCAAGGTAACCTATTAACTATTTATGTTTATAAAAGTTACAATTGTGATTAATGGTAGAGAGATCAGACACTCCCATTCAAAAATCGAGAAAGAATTTGGAAATAGAAGGAATCAGACCAAAGCAAGATCAAATCTAGCAGGAAGAATATGAAGTTCTGGAACTTCATATCTGACATGCAGAGCACTTAATGGAGAGATTCAAGATCCAGAGAGCTTGGCAGGACCACTCCCATGGCCGTGCTGGTAGTGGGCCATGAAACACCTTCTTGAGATGGCTCTATTCTTGGATTTAATTCTTCTATGATGCACATCCAGATTTCCATCATCTCCAACTTCCTCGGTGCTACACTGAGTCATTTATTTCATTCCCTCACTTCATGCACTACCATGTCAGGGACTCCTTTTCAGGCTTCCAAGATCTTCTTTGAAATCTGGGTGGAAGACTTCCTGACCCACAGTTTCTTTCATTCGGCATGTCAGTAAAAGAAGAGTCACACACAATGATAAGGTTTGCTGCCAGCTGCAAGAGTAGACAGGTCCCTCTCAACCTTGGGTTCCTCAGCCTCTGAGTATCTGGACACCTAACACAGTGAAACAAATCCCATAAAACTAATTCTGTGAAGAATCCTTCTCTAGCAACATTCCAGGTACTGCTTCTCAGATGAAAGATCTTCACTTTGCACCACTGATCCTCCAAAGGGGTGTATGTTTTTGATTCCTGAGATGTCCTCAAGTCATCAACTTTCTCATCACAGTCCAAAGCTTTAATGGTCCTACTACCTTAAGTAGTCACACTGGTTTTGGCCCCCACCTTTACATATGGTACCTTCTGCGCCAAAGTTAAAAACTTTCTAATGTTTTGTAGCTTTATTCCTCAGAGACAAGGTCTCATTACATAGTTCATACCAGCCTTCAAGTCACTATGGAACTCGGGCTGACCTTCAGCAGAAAAATACGGGGTGTTCTATTAGTTCATTTAGCCTAGTAGTTATGGTTTCAAACCTCAGTTGTTGAACATCCAGGATAATAGTTAAATATATAATATGACCAAGGAACTGTTATCTTTTACTCATGACTGTCTTAGAGGTTCAATGTCTATACTATATAAACAGAGAACAATGAGAAAATTTATGGAATAAACCTGAAAACAAATGCAAACCACTACTGTGATCAATTGTCTTATTTCTCAAAGGCAGAGCAGTGGAGATGAGATGCAGGAGTGAGTCTAAGCATGGCACAAGAACAAATTCCTACCCATGTCAAGGGCAGAAAGAAAATCAACACCCAAAGCATTCCTAGGGTGGGTCTCTAGTGGGTCCTTAGTAAAAACTACATGTAAACATAAACTTATGACTGACTGAAGAAAATGAGACATGATAGTAACCATCATTTGTTTCTTGTTATCTGCTTTTGAAGTCCAATAATGCATTCATCCCTTTGTTTTATTGGTTTGACTGTGTTTGTGGTTATTTGATTTCATTATGTGTGAAGAGATGGACAGTTATTTTGAAGAAAATAAAAGGCATGATTGAAGCAATTATTGCTTTTCTATTGTGTTGTTTTGAAGTCCTATAATGCTTTCATTCTTTAGTTTTGATTGGATTTACACTCTATGGTTTTGTTGGACTTTGTTGTGTGTGAAGTTGAGGACAACTATTTCAAAGAAAATAAGAGTATTTGTGGTATCCACTGCTGATTTCCTGTTGTCTTGTTTTCAAATCCGGGATTGCTTGCCAGGTTGTGTTGAGATTTGCTTTGTTCCATTTCATTTTGTTTTGTTTTGTTTTAACTTAGTCTCTTCAAAATGAAAAACAATTTAAAAATGTATTGCTGTTGGGGACCACAAATTCGCAATGGCTAATTTTGCATACTTCCCAAAAGGATAAATTTGAGGTTTGGATTATCAGGACACCCCATTTGAGATTTCTCATCAAATTTTTACAAATGAGCCATCCTCTACCACTTACTAAGATTGAAACTAAGATCACTATATTTGGAAAAAATCCTTCTTAGCTTGGTATCATCTCCATCGTCTTGTGTCATCCCAAGATTACATTTGCCCTTTGAGTGACAGATCTCTAAGTCTTGTACCAAACTTGAGTCTTTCACTAGCTCCCCATATCACCAAAACAGCCAAAAAATGACTGGTTGTCTTGGAGTATTCCACTTTTAGTAAATCTAGATGCATCAACTTCCTAGTCCTAATTATGTATTACTAAATTTTTCTGTGTTTCTTATTTTATCCTCTTGCCATAACATTAACAAAGATAGTCATGGTTCTGAGCCAGGTCCTGAATACATTGCCAAACTGAAAATTAGATTAATCATCTAAGGACCTAAATGAGGTTCTCTCTGACTTGTCACATGAGAAGCCTACACCCAGATGATAGCTCAGTCAAAACCCTCATGTTTGCCTTCATAGCTCAGCATGAATTCTGATTGCTTTCCAAACCCTTGGATTGGGGTTATGTAGACTGCATAATGGAATACCTACCTTTGCTTCTCTTATAGTTGAGCACTTCTTTGCTGGGAATTAAGGAGCTTCCCATTGGAAAGCAAAAATAGAGTTTCAGAATTGCAGAAAGAGCCACATTACCATTTCCTGACCCACTACAAAGAATCACCTACAAAGCCTATTCCACAGCCTCTGGATAAATCATCAGAAATATTTTTGCAAGCTGCAAATATAACTAAAATTTTTGCAAGCCAGTTTACAAAGCTATCTCAACTAGAAAAAGCCATCTCTTTACCACCCAAAGTTTCAAGAATGGGATATAATGAAATCCAGTAGTTAGCATAAAAATAAATTTAATGCAGCATATATAAAACAGCAATACAAGGCCCTGCATGCAAAAATATGTCTCATCAAACAAACCTAAATATAAAAATATCATAATCTTTCCTATTCTCAATTTTTAATAACTTTTATTTTGAAGGAATAAAACCAAGTATAGTGAAATAGAATAAAGCCAGTGAAGCAAAACAGTGTGAGACAGAATTTCAAAGCAGGTTAATAGGAAATCAACAATGGGTATCGCAATCCCTCTTGTTGTCTTCAAAATAGCTGTCCAAATCTTCACACATAGTACAATCAAGCAAAATGGAATTGAATAGAGCCAATACAAGCCAAACAATGAAAGCAATAGAGGATTCCAAAACAAGGTAAATGTAAATAGAAGATGGCTACCATAACACATCTTATTATCTTTGTAATAGTTACCCAGGCCATCAGATATAATAAAATCAAATAAGACAAAACAGAGTAAAATCCAACCAAATAATACAATGAAAATGTTATACAACTTCAAAAGAAGATAATAGGGAATTAACAATGGTCATTTTCTTCAGAAGTAGATCATCCACAAATGCGAAGATGGACCTTGTTATCCCCTAAACAGACAGATGTTCAGGCTACTGGCAAAGTCACTGAAACACTAAACACTACAAGCACCAAGTTTTATTTTACCTTCATCACTATCCTCTCTACTTGTGTTTCTCCAGTTCAGCCAGACATACACGTGGAGGATAGGGTTAGAGGGTGGTTTTTTCTGCTTGTCTCTCAGCCTGACCACACAAAGGGACTTGTGTCTGGTTCTCCTCCAAGCAGCCCATTCATACTGTGCACTCACACCCAGGGATTGGCTTCCTGTTGGCTTCTTGTTGTGCTTCTTGACAGTGTGTAAATGTCAAGACTCACCAGAGAGGGCTGGAGTCTAGTTCTGCACCTGGCAGGTTGCCTCCTCTTCACATTTAACATGGCTCAAGCTACTAATAACAGGAATAAGCAACCAGAAAATAATGAATGATGCATTTTTGATAGTTTTTCTCTTTTTTTGAAGGTAGTATAAATACAACATAACAAGACACAACAAAGCCAATCGAGACAGTGCAGTGAAGTTGGTACAGAAATTCCCAGCAGGTTACCGGAATAACAATAAAAAGTATCATACTTAATCTCGTTATCTTCACAATAGTTGTGTAGCCAATGAGGTATGGCAAAATCAAACCAAAGACACAAGATTATAAAACCACTCAAAAGAGAATGTTGAATAGAGTAAAATAATTAATCATAATGAAACAAAACAGTGATTAAAAATTTGCTTTCAAATAGAAGATAGAAGGAAATCCCCCATATTTGCTATTTTGCATACAGTCATCCCTCCCCTGAGATGCTCCAACTTCTGTTCCCAGTTGCCAACTGGGGGTGGGGGGCATGCTGGGATGCAGACTCACAGGAGATGCTGACTGGGTCTCCTCCTGGCTTGTGCTGGGGGCGGTGCTTACCAAGAGGGCAGGCAAATTGCTTTTCTGTGCAGTTGGCTGGGTTCTGCTATGGACGATCTCTGGGGCCACTGACTGGGTCTCCTCCAGGCTCATGCCAGAGAGAAGCACTTACCAAGAGCACAGGCGAATTGCTTCTTTGTCCAAATGATAATTTTTATATGATGTCCATCAACAAAAGGACCACCAGCCAGTGCTGTCCTCCGTGTCTATTACTCAACTCAACTGCTGCGTCTCTCTGAGAGACCTTCAGGTTTGCCAGCCATCACTATCACCATGATCATGCATCCCCAGGTTTGAATTGCTCATCTTGTGCAGTGAGTCCCATCCCAGGGAGAAGGCACCACTGCCTACTGCCTTCTTCTTCAATATAGATTTTCTTCTCACTGTCAGTTTCAGTTTGCACTTCAAATTCTTCCTGGGTCCAGGGGACCCACTTCTCTCCTTCTTGTCTTCTTCACAGTGCTGTATCCCAGTGTCTGAATGGCGATTCTGAGAGAGGTTGTTTTCCCTGCTGCTTACTGCTCCACTATCTTCCTGGAAGTCTCCTGACCTTTCATGATCATGAGGAAGAGCCAGAGGTCACACAGTGCCAGATGACAGATACTGTGAACAAAACTGAATGACACTGTTTGATACCCAAAAAGAATCAAAAAGCAGAATGCAGTCAAAATCCTTAGGGATGCTATGAAATAAAACCAAACTCTTATCTCTTCCCAATTATCATGGTAGCACACAAAATGAGGTCAGAGAAATGTAACTTCCGAACTGTCAGATATCAAATAGGACTACTTTGTGTCTCTTAAAATCAAAGAATGAATTCCAGAGGACAAAGAAAGTTTTGAATAAGAAAAGTTTATTAAGAAAGAGCTTGTGGAGCAAAGAAATCAAGATGGCCGAACGTTGAGCAACAAAACACAAAGCCTTCCAGGAGAAACAACTCATATTCCAGAATAAAACACCTTGGAGAGACCCAGACAGAGGGAGATGGATCCAGGAAGAAATTAAAATGTAAAAAACCTCATCAAATACATCAGGACTACAACTGAAAAAGCTAAAAAATTACTGGACACAATGTTTTGTTTGCGGCGACCCGCCAAGTTTGCAACAGCCTGAATCCATGCCAGCCACCGGAGCCACTCAAACTCGTTCCTGCCACCACTCACAGAAAGCACAGCAGCACTGACTTCAGAGGTTGTTGAGCCCAATGGAGAGCAGAGCCAGCAAAGGGACCTTAATTATTCCATGGTCAGTGCTTGGAATGAGACCCCTCCCCCCCACGGGAATAATAGTGGACATGTTGGAATAGGGCAAGAGGAGCCTGAACTGGGAGTAACAGTGACTTCAGTTGGTTCCTCCCTTCTCAGAGCAGATTCATGGGATTTGCTTGGACTGGACCGCAGCTCTGGCCGGGACCTAATGAGCCTCCCCAAATCGATTCCCTGTGCCTAGCAAGCACTAGCTGGCCCGGTGGGGAGGGGCAGGCAAAGGCAGCTGCTGCTTACACCTCAGTGACAAGAGCAGGCAGCAGAGGGTGGGAGTCCCTCACCAGCATGCTTCGGAGGAAACTTGGCCAACAGGGAAAGGGGCTGAGACCTGTACTGTAACCTGTGTGGAGGAAACCAGGACCATGACAGGAGAGAGAGGCAGGAGGAGGCCCCCAGCCCAGAACCCTGACAGCCCTGATCCAGGAGAGGGAAAAACAAGGGAGAGTGAGGGTGGCAAACACACAACAGCAGACATGACTTCAATGGACATTAAGAGATATCTTCGGGACCTTGTAGACAAGCTCAAAACTGAAATATTAAATCAGGTAAAGCAAGATATGAGTAGAGTAATAAAAGAAATGCTCTCAGGAAGCATTTCTCAGGATGATACAGATGGAAAAAGGGAAGAATGCAAAAAAAGGAGAGCAATATTCGATAAAGAATATAAAGAAAATATATAATACATGAAGCAGATTCAAACAGACTACCAGGAAATTAAAAACTCCATTGAAAGCTGGCAAAACGCCTTAAAAGAAGCTAAGGACAAACTATCAAAACTTGAAGACAAGTTTGCAATGTGTGATCATGAAAGGAAAGATCTCTTAAAAATAATAAGGAAACAGGCAGTAACAATACAAAGGCTAGAAGATGACAAGAGAATCTACAATTTAAGAATAAGAAATGTGAACAAAGAATCAGGAATACATGAATTAAAAAGACTATTCACGGAAATAATTAAGGAAAACTTCCCAAGCATGGGAAAAGAAAATGACATTGAGTTATGTGAGGCATACAGAACTCCAGCCACCTACAACAAAAACAGATCTACACCCAGACATATAACAATCAAGATATCAGAATTCAATATAAAAACAATATTCAAAGCCATCAGAGAAAAGAAACAGATTACCCATAAAGGTAAGCCCATCAGGATCATGGCTGACTTCTCGACACTGACCATCAGATCAAGATGAGCTTGCAGTGAAGTCTTCCAAGCCCTGAAAGAAAATAACCTCCAGCCCAGATTGATGTACCCTGCAAAACTGTCACTAGAAATTAATGGAGAAACAAGATGCTTCCATGACAAAGAGGAACTGGGGGAGTTTGTGACCATCAATCCAGCCCTACAGAGAACACTGAAGGACATTCAAGACAGAGAAAAAAATACCAGGATTTTAGGCATAGTGGCAGAAAGGCCTCAATGAGCAGGGCAGGCAGTAGGATGAAGGAGAAAAATAGACAAACACAGGCAGAAAAATAGGATAGCAGAAATGAGTCAGAGAATGATGGCTAGAATCTCTTAACATAGATGGCCTTATACACTATATTGTTAATAGTGAACCAGGATTTAAAACCCACATTATACACACTACTCTGCTTAGATGTATTATATTCTGTTCCAGTCATTCTACCTGTACTAGATTTGAGGGTACAGACAGTAATCCTGAAAATAACAGGATATAGTATGGTAATAATCCTTAATTTCCTATTAATTTAATCTAAAGCTTTGTAAAACCTACACTGTTTTACCATGACTGATATTAATCAAATCTGGTTTGTTAGATGGCTGTTTTGTATTGATAGATTTTATTCAAAGCTGTTATGATTGATAGTATCAAGTCTGAGAGTATGAGAAACTGCACTTAAGATGACAAGATTCACTAGAGTATCCACTCTGGTTTGATTATTACCTGCCTTTGAAGCTTTATACTGTCTATAATATTTTGTTTTTACTAATATTTTTATGTACTGCTATGTTCAATTATACTGCTATATTCATTTATGCCTGATGATATAGACAATTCTATTGAAGATAATAAGAAACAATATAGCAATCATTGTAGATTACCTTGTAATATGGTTTTATAAGACTTTTTGGTTTCATGTTTTTATATGAATTTGTTTTGTTTTGTCTTGCCAAGTTTTGTTTTTCCCTCTAATACAGAAAGGATAGAAATACATGTAGAGGTTCATGCATGCATAGCTGCTTACACTGTCACTGTTTGAATATCTACTTTGTATGCTTTAATTTTGTAACTTGAACCACTATTTCTAAGAGGATAATATGTAATTTATCAACTAGTTATTTCTTATTGTTTATCTTTTTTTGAAATTCTGTATTATCTCTATCCTTTACATGCTTTTGTTTCTCTTTCAATAAAATTTTTTTTAAAAAAGTAAAAGGAGGATCAGAAAGTGCTCTAAAGGATATAACTGCATTTATGTTTAAGTGTGTAGGATTGATAACCATGCTGCCAGGTTGTTATTGAATCATTGAACTTCTTTGCACCCTCACTGTTTGAATGTCCACTGTATATGCTTTAACTTTGTAACTTGAACAACTATGTCTATGAAGAAAATATGTAATTTTTCAACTGGTAATTTCTTACTGTTTTTTTTCTGAAATTCTGTATTGTTTCTACCTCTTTCTGTTTTGCTTTTTTCCTCTTAAATAAAAAAAAAGAGCTTGTGAGAGACAGCAGGTGTCCCAAGCTGATCAGCACAGAGGCCCTTTTCAGGGGTACTGTATATTATCATCATCATAATTATTATTATCATTCTTGGTGGAAATTAAGGAATAAGCTTAGTGTAATGTGCATACTAAGCAAGCACCAAGCTACATCCCCAACCATATTGTGTTACTTTTTACAGTAAACTCATAATGTGGGTACCACATGGGTCACACTACAATCAATTACAAATATAGTCACCTTGGTAAAAGTGGTGCAGGCAGCTGAGTTAGTTAAAAATACAGGCACTCAGATAGAGCTATGTCCTCAAAGGAGCCAGGGCATAAACCAAGATACTATGCAACTGTTGGGGAGACAGATACCTCCTGCTGTATCTGTCAAGACAGGCCTCAAGACAAAGGGTCAGACAAATGCATCCACATCCTAGGACCTCACATTCTAAGTAGTTACCTGTCAACCTGAGGAATCCAGAAGTCACCATTCCAACCCCCTAGGAAGAGTCAAGACTCTCTAAGAATGGCTGCTTTCTACATGACTTACTTCCCCATTTGTCCTCAATTTAATCAATTTTACCTGAACTGCTAATCTTATTGGCTAACTATTGTTATGTCCCACCTTATGACCTTATGCCTAACCGTCTTGTGAGTTTTCTCCCACTTGAACCCCTCTTGCCCCATGATTTTGCTCTATAAAATTCCCTGGAAAAGACAGAGTCTTTGGCAACACACTTGAGATGCCTTCTGTCTCTTTCTCAGACAGAAGCTTTCTTTCTCTCAATAAATACATTCTTCTCTTCTGTTGTTGCAAAAATTTATTCTTCCATTTTAGAGAACACAAACTCGTGGACATAGCAGATCAGGAGTTTCATTCTGCTATATCGTTTGGAGGTCTTCCACTGAGATCACTGGATGGAGGTGAGAGTTTGCTTTTTCTTCATAGACTCTGGACTGGGACTCATTTGCGGTACAAACTTTTATGCTTCAAATTTTGCTTTGTCTTTGCCAGTTGTTTATAGCTGTTTGTGATAATTGCTTGCTATTTTCCCATTGTTTTTAATTGCTTTGTCTCATATGGTTTTATTAAAATAATGTAAATCTAAGTTAAAACATAGGAAATTTATACAGTTATGATATTTCTTTAATTGTATATGATTATTATTTTGTTTTTGTACAAGTTAAATTTAAATTAGTTTCTAAAGTTACTGGTACCCTTTGCTTGACTTTATTTAGACAATAGCACTAGAGAGAAAAATATTAGAACACTCTGACAGGCTTTAGTGTAAACTTCTGTATAATGGTTCTCTTAAATGGATATCTGTTTCACTTAGACAATATCCATGCCTACATGGATGTTTGATTGATGCCTACAATCAAAATGGGGTCTCCTTCCACCATTTAAGCAGCACTAGGGTGGTGGCTGGTCTTCAAGGCTTGGAGGACAGGTTTCACTGAGACACACTGGCCTCCAATCCTCCTCTGTCCTCTAGAGGAAATGTCAAGCCTGTTCTGCTTCAGTTTCCTTCCTTTGACTTTTACCTCTGCTCTTTGCCCACTTTTTACTTTCTTTATAGAGGCATGAAGTCAGAAAGAACTGTAGACTATTCAAACCATTCCTTTTTAGTTAAGCTCATAGAAAATGAGCATTTGCTAATGTCAAAAACAGGGAAGTCATCTTGGATGAGGGACACATATCCCATGTCTGGGTCATTTAAGACATCAGAATTGTGCCCAATTCACACATGAGAGCCATGTCCCGGCTCAGTGTTTTGGGAAAATCTCCTTTGGAGATTAAAACTGAAACACAGTGGGGAAAACCAGCTTCCAGGTGACAGTGGAAAAAGCTATCCCCAAAAGCAACACACATATGGGACCTAAACACACTTAGAATAAGGAAGCTCTCCAACCTCTAAAGTTGAGGACTTTAAAACCTTCACTGTAAATTCATAGAGCAGTAGGTAATCATCTTTCTCTATCCCTTATAAAATTTTGACAAACAGTGGTTTCTCTGCCAGCTAATTAATTGCTGTTCTAGCAGCTGCCGCCCTCAAACGCAGAGGACAGTTTTCCCCAGCAGCCGTTTGGTGAATCCCCATTAAAACCAGTGGCCAATGGAGTCAATGGAAGAATGTTGACCATGCAGACAGCTGGGTTCCTTCCTGGAGACCAATCTCTGGTTATCTGAGCCAATAGAATCTGAGAACTGAGGGTTCCTGGCCAGGGCAACTCTCTGGTGGACACCCAAATGTTCCTCGGTGGACACTTGCTCATGACCACTGAAAATCTCCACTTTTCTATCATCCTTATTTCTAAACTTTTCAGTGGATTTTCAGACCATGTAGTCTACCCCACCCCCTTTCAGAGATTAGACTGGGGTAGTTTACAACAGTTGGTTACATTTCAGAGCAGCTAGTAGGAAAAGATTTACATTTGGGCCTTACATATGTTAATTAAGAGTAAATAGGCTTTTCTGTGTGCCTAGAAGACTCATGTGCTTTCACTAACTGGTAAAATATGATTGCTAGATGACAATTTATAAATTTAACCTGTGAGCATCAAAGATAGAAATTTTAACAAAGTATTGCCTTTTCCTGTTACTAGGGAAGGTTTCCTAGGTAATTAAGTGGGAGACAAATGTCTGGAGACTCCTTGGCCCAGTGCATGGGACAAAGCTCCTCCAGTCAATTGTTCTACCTATTTCTAGATGAGAGTTACTGTACAACTCAGAAAGCATTCTACTTCCAATTCACTTTTTAATGTATGAGAAACAATAAAGAAAGTAGTAGTTTATTACAAAGTTATGTTTCCTTCTTTAAGCATTCCTTATGGAAACAAAGTTCATGAGCTATCTGGGAAGATAGGATTGTGTGCCAGTCCAAGGGTGGATAGGCTGATCAAATCTATCTTCCATTGTCTCCACACAGCACCCACCTGTCCTGGAGCAGTGTCAACCCAAGGGATGACTAAGAAATATTCAGGAAATAGGAATAAAAAGGGATGCCTTATTTTATTTCTTTATTGCAGCATTAGATAGCTCAATATCATTCATAGCTCGGTGAAAGGTCCTGAGTTCAATTCTTGGGTACAAAGAAAGTTTCATGCTTATGTCTTACTTTTACATTACAGACATAGACAACACAATGCCAAAGCCCCTCACTCCTTTGGAATGCATGCTTAAGCACTGCATGATGTTCAACCATTCCACGTTGAAAAAGAGACAAATGGTATTTCTCTGCACAAGTGTGTGGCCTACCTACCCCATAGAACCAGAATGGAATACAGAGGGAAGTATTAATTATGATGTTCTGTTGCAACTAAAATCATACTGTAAAAAAGAGGAAAAATGGTAAGAACTGCATCAGGTTAAAATTTTCCTTGCATTAAAAATAATTCTTAATTATGATCTAGGTATAATTATAATCCTTAGGGTACCACTCCCATTCATAGATCTCTTTCTCTCAGTGACTTAAAGCAAATTCAGCCAGAACTAGGGACATTTTCAGATGACCCTAATAAATAGATTGATGTCATTAGAGGATTTACTCAGACCTATGAGCTAGGCTGCAAAAATGTATTGTTACTCTTAAATCAAACATTAACTTCTAGTGAGAGAGAAGCAGCATTACAAGCTGCTATTGCCTTTGTAGATGAATGTTGTATTGTTACTTTTAGAAGGCCAGAAGATAGACAACCAGGGAAACCACCCGTTCCCCACTGGGGCACAAGCACTTCCTACTCAAGACCCCAAGTGGGCTGACAAAAATACAGGAGATTGGAACAAGAGTCATTTTCAAGTGTATATTCTTAAAGGTCTAAGAAGGACCAAAAACAAGCCTTCTAGTGATTTTAAATTATCAGCTGTTTCTTAGGAAAAAGGTAAAAACCCCTCTGACTTCTTAGGTCATTTATCAGAGGCAGTAATAAAGTATTCTTCTTTAGGTCCTGATTGAATAGAGAGACAGATTCAGCTTAATGACATGTTTATTTACCAGTCAAATCCAGACATTAGACAAAAGCTACAAAATATGGCTTTTGTCCTAGATAGTTCACTTGATATGTAGTAAAAGTTGCCTCCTCAGTATTTTATAACCATAATCAGAGGGAGTTCAAAGAAAGAAAACAAAGAGACCAAGAAAAAGCAGCTATCTTAGTTGCAGTATTAAGAGAAACAGACCTTAAATCAGATTCTCAGGGCTCCAATAAGAACTCCATGAGGACTCTTATCTGCAATTGCTGCCACAAGCCAGGTCACCTTAAGAGGGAATGTATTCCAAAGCTCCCTGAGCTATGACATGGCTGCAAATGTGACACCTGGAGGTCGGACTGCACTCTGAGGCCAAGGCCCCAGGGTTCAGACCCATCCTTGTCATTTGGCCCAGGAGGACTAAAGGGTCCCAAGGTACTGACTGCCTGCTCCCTCTGACTGGACTGTCATCTCCACACAGGAGCCCCAGGTAATCATTACTATAGAGGAAAAGAAACCAGCCTATTGCTGCATACTGATGCTAGCCTCTCGGTCCTTTTTTCAGTCCTGGCCTTCCTTCTAGCTGCCACATCTCAGTAAAAGGAGTCACGGGAGAAGAGGTAATTCACTATTTTTCACAACACTTAGGCTGTAACTGGGATGGTTTTCTTTTTGCACATTAAACTTTGATTATGCCTAAAAGTCCAGTTCTCCTCTTAGGAAGAGATATTTTATCATGTTTAAATACCCAGGTCAGGTACACTGCCTTCCCTTTGTGGAGAGAGAAATAAATCCAGAAGTATGAGCAAATAAAGGTAGAAGTAGGGCAATAAGAACTGTTCCTATACCGATACATCTCAGAGTCTCTACTATTTTTCCTCATAAAAGAAAACATCCTTTAAGATCCAATTGATAATCTAAAAGCACAAGGTTTACTTGAGCCCTGTAATAGTCCGTGCAATACTCCAGTCTTGGGAATTCAGAAACCCAATGAGAAATGGCAATTTGCACAGGACCTTAGATTGATAAATGAGGCAGTAGTGCCCATTCACCCAGTGGTACCCAATCCATACACTCTGCTTTCTCAGATCCCAGAAGATGCCAGTTGGTTTTCAATGTTAGATTTAAAAGATACCTTCTTTTGTATTCCTTTACATACAGATTCTCAGTTTCTTTTTGCTTTTGAAAATCCACAGGACCAAGCATCTCAATTAACATGGACAGTGCTCCCTCAACCGTTCAGAGATAGTCCACAGGTTTTTAGACAACTGCTTTCCCATGACTTGGCATGTTTTGAGTTTTCCCAGGTCACAATCTTGCAATAGGTAGATGATATACTGTTATTTGGCCCCTCAGAAGAGCTCTGTAGCCAAGGCACTTGTGCTCTGCTAAATTTTCTAGCAGACAGTGCTTATAAGGTTGCTAAATCTAAGGCACAGCTTTGCTGTCTTGAGGGAAAGTATTTAGGCCTCATTATATCCATGGGGACCCAAAGGCTAGAAATATAAATAGTTAAACCCATTATCTCCTTCCCACAGCCCAAAACTCTATAACTACTAAGGGATTGTAAAGAGTTACAGGTTTTTGCTGCCTTGGGATACCAGGATATGGGCATATTATACAACCCCTCTATCAACTTATAACAGAGACCCAAAGCAGATGCCCATATTTTATATTGGGAACCTGACTCCCAAGCCACATTCCAGAAGCTTAAACTAACAGTTCTAAATGCCCCCATGCCTTAAGCCCTGTGCCTACCCACAGGATACTGTTTCAATTTCTATGTAGATGAGAGATGAGCCATGGCTGTGAGAATGCTTACATAAGATCCAGGACCTGCTCAACAACCTGTAGGATATTGGAGCCATGAAATAGGCATCATAGCAAAGGGATGGCCTGCTTGCCTTAGAGCTGTGGAAGCTGTAATTCTCTTATTGCCAGAGGCAGCCAAGCAGACTTTAGACAAAGATCTCATTGTATATACTCCTCACAGTATGACAGGACTCCTTTCTTCCAAGGAAAGTCTATGGTTGTCTGACAACTGACTTCTTAAATACCAGGTCTCCTTCTAGAAGGACAACCCAGTCAAATAAAGACATGTTCCTTCTTAAAGCCTGCCACCTTTTTTCCAGAACAAAAGAAAGTAATTGAGATTGATAAACATAATTGTGAACAGATAATTCTTCATATGTATGCAGCCAAAAATGACTTATTACATGATCTTCTTACTGACCAGGTTTAACCCTCATCTGTGATGACAGCTCCTTCATGGAAGATGAAGAAAAAAAAAAGGCAGGGTATTCAGTGGTACCTTTACGCCATACACTTAAATGCTCCTCACTTGCACGTGAAAATAGTAGTCAGCTACCAGAACTCATACCTTTTCCAGAGCCCTACAACACAGCAAGGGACAAAAGGTCAATATTTATACTGATTCTAAGCATTGTTTCCTAGTTTCACAAGCCCATGATGTCATATAAAAGGAAAATTACCTAACAGCAAATAGATCTCCTATAAAATATAGGGAGATAGATGGTCTTTTATTACATGCTTTCCTTCAAAATTGGGTGGCATTAGACATTCTTACAGCAGCACAGGGAAGCACTTGTGCAATTATAAAAACTTAATGCTGTGTATACATTCTTGATTCTTCTGCTAATCTCAGCAACTATTCAAGACATTAGATGAAAAATCAATGTTTTGATTCTAAAATTCTCTGGAAGTGTTTCTTAGTGGATATGTTTGTTAACTATACTCATAATTGTCTTATTGATTTAATTCTTTGGCCCATACATAATTGTTTCTTACACTTTGTCTCCTCCAAACTTAAAGCTGTGCACCTGCCCAAGATGAATATGGCTGGGGTCTATCAAGGGTCTCTGGGCAGGATCTTTGCAGAAGTTCCTCTATCTGCTGTTCAAACACTACAACACTCTTTAGTCTGAAGAAGGTAGATTGGTCATCACCCAATTCACCCTAATGGCAGTTAGGGTTTCTTCTTCAGAGGAGGGATTGTTGCAGTCAGCTGAGTTGGCTAAACATATTATAGGCAGTCAGACAGGGCTAGGTCTTCAAAGGAGCCAGTACATAAGCCGAGGTACCATGCAACTGTTGGGGAGACAGACACCTTCTGCTATGGGCCAAGCCTCAAGACAAAGAATCAGACAAATGCATCCATATTCTAAGTGCTAATATTCTAAATTGTTCCCTATCACCTTGAGGAATCCAGAAGTCACCATTGCAAACCCCTAAGAAGAGTCACAGATCTCTAAGAATGCCTGCTTTCCATGTGACTTGCTTCCCTATTTTTCTCAATTTAATCAATTTTACCTGAACCACTAACCTTATTGGCTAACTATAGTTATGTCTCACCTTATGCCCAACTTCCCTGTGAGTTTCCAGTCTTCCCCCACCTTAAACACTCCTCGCACCATGATTTTGCTCTATAGAATTCCCTGGAAAATACAGAACCCTTTGCAACCCACTTGGGACACCTTTTCTCTCTCTCTCAGAGAAAAGCTTTCTTTTTCTCAATAAATATATTCTAGAGAATGTCCCCTTTATTGCTGAGAAGAATGTATATTCTAATGTTGTTGGATTGAACACTCTGTATATGTCTATCAAGTCCATTTGTTCACAGGTGTGATTCAGTTCTGTTATTTCTTTGCTGATTTTCTGTCTCGTTGATCTGTGCTTTTGTGTCAATGGTGTGTTAAGGTCATCTGTTATAATTGTGTTATTGCTTCTTTGATTTTTCATTTCTGTTAATTCTTGCTTTGTATAGCTGGGTGCTCTGGAATTTGCTGAATATATATTTAAGATTGTTATCTCTTCCTCTTGAAAGTTTTCCCTAACTAGTATGTAGTGACCTTCTTTATCTCTTTGGATCATTCTTGGTTTAAAGTTCATATTGTCTGCAAACAGAATGGCTACCAATGCTTTCTCTGAGGTACAGTTGCATGAAGTATTGTTTTGAATCCTTGGAATTTCAGTCTATGAATTTCCTTTTGCATTAGACGGGTTTCATGTAGACAGCATATGGTTGGACATTGTTGTTTGATCCATTCTGCTAGTATGTTTCTTTTAATTGGTGAATTGAGGCCATTTACATTAATAGTTATAACTATTATATATCATTTTATTGTTGATATGTTATCTTTCTGCTGTTGTATCTTTATCTTTTCATTCTGTTTAATTGTCTGTCTTGTTTAGTGGTTTTTTCCTATGTGTATCTAGAACATACACTAGACCACAGAATATATTTAAGTAAATGCAAAAGAATTGAAATTACCCCATGCATGTTATCAGATCATAGCAACATGAAACTAGAAACTAATGTTAAAAGTAACTGCAAAAACTCCACAAACACATGAAATTGAATAATATACTCTTTTATTAATTTTTTTTTAATTTTTTTATTTTAAAGAGAACAAAACAGAAGAGGACAGATGTAAGCAAATCAGAACAGAACAATGTAAACAACACAGCACTTCATAACAAGACAATTGTCTATTCACAGTAGCTATCATAATGTCTCTTTCTTTGAAATAGTTGAGCTTAGCTTACACACAATAATGTCACACATAACAAAACAGAATAAAACCACTCAACAGAATGAAAGTATTACAAGGCAATCTCAGAAATCTGGGGTTGGAGGTCCCATTTGACCCAGCTATTCCACTCTTAGGCATATTCCCAGAAGAACTGAAAACATCTTGCCACAGTGATATATGTGCACCCATGTTTATAGTGGCACAATTTGTAATAGCCAGATCTTGGATACAACCTAAATGCCCACCAACTGAGGAATGGATTAAAAAATTGTGGTACTTTTATACAATGGTACTTTTATACTACTCAGCTATAAAGAATGATCACACTGAGATATTTATAAATAAATGGATGCAACTTGAGACCATATACATAAGTGAAATAAATGAAACTCACATGTATAAATACTGTATAGTCTCCCTAATAAAAGAAATGGTAAGAGTACATAAGATTTTATGGTAATCATGGTTCTCCATTATATTGCTTTGAAGTTTTAAATGTTTTCATTCATTGGTTGGAATGGTTTTATTCTGTTTTGTTTGTTATTATGTGTGATGGTATGAACAGCTACTTTGAAGAAAACAAGACATTATAGGAGCCATTGCTGATTTAATATCATTTTGCTTTGAATTCCTAACATGTTTTTGTTCTTCTGTTATGATTGGTTCTATCATGTTGTGTATTATTGGATTTTAATATGTGTGATATTATAAACAAATTTTTATGGAAAATGAGATATTATAGTAGCCATTGTTCATTTTCTGTTATTTGGTTCAGAATGCCTTGGAATACTCTCATTCTCTTTGATGGTTTATTCTATTTTTTTATGTTTGATATTACTGTGTGTGAAGCTATGCTCAACCATTTCAAAGAAAGAGACATGGTCTTGTTGTGAAGTGCTGTGTTGCTTGCATTGTTCTGCTCTGATCTGCTTTATTCTGTCCTCTTTTGTTTTATTCTGTGTAAAATAAAAGTAAATAAATAAATACTTTCTCCTCTTAACCGCCATTGTTCCTAAAATTCATTCTTCAATTTTAGAGAACACAAACTCATCGACAGTGTAGATCAGGAGTTTCATTCCCCTATATCAGTAGCCATCCATTTAGGAAGTGTGGCATATACCAGGGCTATATGGTGGCATCATTAATCTTAACTTATCTGTGACTTGTAAACTAGGAATATTTGGGGAAGGCTTGGATTCTGGTCTCTCCCCTAGATGTCTCATACATAGCACAGTTCAAGGGACTGGGTAGTACCCACAGTAAAATAAAGTCACTGAACTGTTGTGATCTACTTATCCCATAAGAAAGCATGTGAGCCTAGCTATGGGATTTATCTTGAGGCCCTGCATTCTTTAGCTGTGCCTCCAGTCTCAATTCTGATGTCTTCAGTTTTCACTGACTTCCTAGAGAGCTCAGACACTCTCAGATTATCTATTAACTCTTATATAGCTTAGCTATATATAATACATGCGACTAGGTGATTATATTATTTGTTTTAAGAGTGTGTCTTGTTGCCTAGTTCTGGCAACCTTGAACTCACTATGTAGTTCAAACCTCAAAATTGTGATGATTCTCCTGCCTCAGCCTCCCAAGTACTGAGATTACAAGTGTGCACCAAAAGGCCAAGCTCATAAAATTATTCTTTTGTAAAAAGAAACAAACAAACAGTAGTGCATTGGTATTTGCACTTTGAAAGAAAACTTTAAATGTTGTTAGACAGAAAACACAAAAATTTTTTTCTTTGTGTTTGTGAAGAAATAGAAAAAAAAGAAAAAATGAATAGTTAATTTTATGTTAGTTATATGGAGCACCTGTGTGTGGAGGTAAATCCCATGTGCCTGGGGGACTGGAGTAAGCCCAGTCAGAGAATACTGGGTGCTCCTGGCAAGTGAGTTGCTAAAAGCCAGTGATTACTGAGCCCCAAAGTTAACTAAGCCATGAGATGCTGTGCCAAGGGCTGTCCTGTGATGTTGTCTTGCTAAATGTATCCATAAGTGCACACAATGGCTGGGAATTTGCTTTCCCCATAAGGATATTGGCCTCCACCTGACCCCAGATTTTGGCTCTTTTTATTCATTTTCCCATCCTCTTGGGGCCCTTTCCCTCCTCCCTGCTCAGAAACATCTAGAGTTGCAACTGGATGCTACAGTTTGCCACATGTTCCCTGTTAGTCTTTCATGCTGTGGAAATCCAAAATCAGCTGTGTGTCATTCTTTCTGCCTAATAAATGTCTAAAATATTATGTTTTAACAATCTATCTTCTTCAAATTGACCTTCACTTGATATGCATGAAGAGAATAAATGTTTCTCCAAGGTGTGCTCAAGTTAGCCTGCCTAACTGCAGGAAGCATTGTCCTCATTCATCCTAACTAAACAATTTGCGGTGTGAGTTAAGAGCAGATTGAAAGCTGAGGGAAAATATGTCCTCAGGGTGCCTTCACTAGAAGAATTCAGTGATTCTCTGTGCTCACATGTTGTTTTTGTGTGTGCTTATTATTTCACCTGTAAAATGAGGGCACATTTAACAACATTTGTGACATCATGTAACATATATCAGCCTAGCCTGCTTGTGCATTGCTATTATCTCAACACATAGGAGGCTGAAGCAGGAGGGTCCTGTCAGTTTTGAGGCCAGCATAGGAAGCTAAATGAGCTGCAGCCCAGCCAGAAGTGCATAGAGAGACCCAGCCTCAAATAGACAAACAAACAGTACATGCTTTAGTACAGAAACAATTTTATGGGAATTTAATAAAGAAAATACTTCTAGAAATGGAAATTTTGCACTAACTATGCTTGCCTTCATTGCAATAATCCCAAAAATTATTTTATCTATGTATTACTTAATAAAAACAACAATATATTGAACTGCTGGATATTCTCTCAGTGAAAAATTGAGAATAGATGGATAGTTCCAAGGAGGTAGCTCAGCCATACAGCTCATACTTGGCAAGTGTGATGCCCTGGATTCTATTCCCAGTAAAAACAACAGCAACAACAGCAACAACAACAACAAAACAGGAAAAAGGAAAAGAATAATATACCTGAAATATATACTGAGAGCAGAAACCAAAAAAGAAAGCACTTCTCATGGCAAAAAATAAAGTTATTTCTCAAATTTTATCTGAAATTCATTTCATGATGTTTCACCTTCATCTAAATAGATTCAAATTGAACCATCAAGAAGGGGAAACACTAGGGAAATTATTCTACCATTCTTGTGTCCCATCTAATGTCTTGTGTAAAATCAAAGTTAAAAGCTACATTTAATAGTTTGCTGATATTTCATGTTATCATACAGTTGTCATATTTTAAATGCTGCAGAACATAACACTGGATCCAGTGGGTCCATCCCTTACTTTTCTACAATAAATTTGGTCTTTAGAATTATAGTAGATGTCTGTGTGTATCAGTAGCTTTTCCTCAGGTACAGGAAAAAATCTACATTTTCATCCACTTGAAATGAGGAATGGAAAATTGTACGCAGGTGTGCAAAATGGCAAATTTCGACCCACATTGAGTTTCCTTGAACAGCTTTTCTGTATGTCCCCCCAAGTATCATAGAGCACCCAACAGACTCATGTCACTCCAGCATAGCTTAAAAATGAGTTTTCTTTTAATTGCTCTCTTTTAGAAGTAAAACAATGTGGTGCACAGATATACAAAACTTGGATTTGCAAGTTTTGCAGGAGGTGAAATGGAATCTGATTACTCATACCTGAGTGATGATGATGACCCATTTTGGTAAAATGCGTGCATGGAATACTGATATGGGTTTGCAGTGATGATGATGATGAAGAAGATTATGATGGTGGTGGCGGTGAGAGTGATGATTTTGATAGTATCCATTATTTGCAATCAGAGATTGCAAGGAAACAGATTCAATATAATACACATAATTTCGAAGGTTATTTTGTAATAGTCACCTAAATAGTCAAATGTAAAAGAGTTCAGAAGACCTTTCCACGTGTTAGAGATCTAAAGATTCCAGCTGAGCACCTGGGTACCACAACAATGTCCTCCATGAGTGTGGAGGTAGATCTAGAGCCTACCACAATGCCTCTTGCAAGTCTGTATCAAAGACCTGCTTAGACAGGCTCAGAGCTCAGGGATGGGAGCCAGAAAGTGTGAGAAGGTGGGAAGATGATTGTGTGCCAGCACGCTGAAGGATCTGTATTGAAGCCAGGAGGTGATGATAAAGGTACGAACTACTTGTGCTCATTTTCTAGAATACAATCAGAGCCTTTAATATAAACTTATGTAAAACAGGAATCCTTTGATAAAATGTATCTCAGACTTAAAAATATGCATGCTTATATAATAAAACTTATGACAGCAGCCAACAGTTAAAAAGCACCAGATTAGTGGCCATTCTTAAGAATTGGAGGACAGATTTGAATGGACAGATTGGCTCTGATCCTCCTCTGCACTCTACAGAAAAATGGCAATACTCTTCTTTTTCAGTTTCTGTTCTCTGGCCTTAAGAATTAGCCCTTACACCACTATATTTTTTTCTTTTAATGGGCATGTAAAACTACAAAAACAGTCCTAGACTCTTAGAAAAATAGCGTTACACTCCTACTAAGTAAAACTAATTGAAAATGAGCAAATGCTAAGGTGGAAGATATGAATATTATCTTAGATGAGAGACATAACCCCAAGTCTGAGTCACAAGACACACTGGAATTATGCCTGAACAGGAGAACACACACAAGCCATATTCGATTTTAGTGTTCTGTGCAGATCTCCCTTGGGATACTGAACCAATGACACACTGGAAAGAACCAATTTCTAGGTGAATCCAAAGGATCCATTTCCAAAACACCACATGTATTTGAGAAAACAGATTTCATCTAAGGGATACTCCCAAACTTTTACTTATGTGTACAAGAAAATACATTGATTAGAAGTTGAAGCTTACAGAACATTTACTTTATACTTAAAAATGCTGGGAAATGCTCTCGTATAGGCTTTTAACTCTCCCTTTTAAACTTTGACTACAGTGCTTGCTGTGCCAGGTAGTTAAACACTCTTTGAGCATCTGCCAGTCTGAAGCAGAGGACAAGTTTCTCTAGCATGTCCTTGGTAAATCCCCATTGAAGTCAGTGGCCAATGAAATGTTGACCAGACAGACACCTGGGTTTTGTTTCTGGAGAGAGATCTCATAGCACGGGGCAAGAGAAACTGAGAGCATCTGTCAGTCATGACCAGGGCTAGTATTTGGTGGATGCCCAAATGGTCCTCAGTGAAAACTGCCTCCAAGACACTGTGATATCTCCCCCTAACTAACGTAAATGTCTCTCTCTCTCCTAGTAAACTAGAAACACTAATGATAATTCTCAGACTACCAATGCCTTCAGAAATTATGTTGAGGTGGTTTACAACATAAGTTTGTATTTCACCTTGCAGTTGTTAACCAAGAGTAAAAAAAAAAGAAATTTTAGCCTTTTATTTTATGTGAATATAGATGACATGTATATTTTTACAAACATGTAAAATGTGGTTTCTAGGTGACCAATATCAGTTTAGAATGTGATCTTCAAAAATTAAAAAATTTAAACAAACCATCTTTAAATTTTTTCAGCTGCTAGGAAAAAATTTCAGTTAAAGGGTTTTGAACTAGATGATTAGATGAAAAACACAAGTACCTTGGAGACTTGTTGGCCCTAGGGCCCAGAGCAGGAATTCGACAAGTCAATTGATGCTTTAATGTATCTCCAGAAGTGGTCTCATCTACAGCTCAGCTCAGTACTCTAAATACTTTCAACTCACTTTTTACATATGCCCTCTTCCAATGAAAACTGCAATAGATCTTTACAAAGTTACCTTTCTTTGTAAACATTCCTGTCACTACTAAGACCATTTGATCCTTGGGCTTATATATGTCTTTAAGAATATGTTCAAAAGATACCTAGTAAAACAAAATTGTGCACCAATATCGGGCACCAATAGCCTGGTTGAATTTTATCTTCTACTCTCTCCAGATGGAATCCCCCAAGCCTGAAGTGGAATCTTCTCAAGAGACGACTTGGGGGTATAGAAGTCAAAGACAAAAAAAGAGGAGGAAACCATATAGATTATTTTCTGCACTGCATACAATGGCATATCAATTTGTACCCTCTTACTTCCTTGAAATGCATTCTAAGCATTGAAAAATGTTCATATATTACATGTTAAAAAAGTATTATTTGATATTTCTTTGCACATTTGCACAGCCTTCCCCCAGAGCCAATTTGAAATGCAGTGCAAAGCAATAATTTTCATGCGGTGGAGACCACTACCCAGGGGCTCTGAGCAGGGTTTAAAATTAACTAATTGGCTTTTTATGTTTATCTGTGAGTCTGCCCCAGGCCTAGGTCCCTTGCCTGGCAATAGGAGCTGATATATATTAAGTGAACCTTTATGAACCACAGTTCCTTGCTGAGGCCTGTAGTGGCCTGTGAGGCCAGAGATATCTCAAAGGGCAAGGTAAGGCCACAGCAGAGGACACTTGGCTCAAACATCAATTAAGTAGATAGACAGTGCAGCCACAGAAATTACTCCTATGGTCTCACTTCTACGATGTCTTCATGTTAAGACAGTTCTACTGCATTGACTTGATTTATTACTTGGAGACATAACTGAGGTAACGCCCAATTCCAGCTCATTGCCTACTCTTTCCTGTTTCTCTGCCTCTTGTTGTTGGATCTATTAACAATCGGCACTCCAGAAAAGTCTTTGTCTTTGCCTTTGGAGTCTCAAGCTCAGTTAAAGAGTTTTGAACTTCTTGGAGCCCTAAAATCATACCATTTGTCTCATTTTATTTAAGCCTCCGCTGTACACTCCTTTAGGACATAGGGGATCTAGGTCAGGACCAATACTCATGTTTATGTCCCATTAAAATCATACTTTGTAAATGATGGGGAAATGATCAGAATTGTATAGTGTTCAGGCTTTCTTTACATTAAGGAATAGTCATCACTGATGTTCAATTATAAATGTCAGTCAGTGGAAATCCAGGCACTTCAGGCCATTATGACACTCAGAAACACTGAACCTGACACTGCTCCTCACAACATTTGCAACCTGAGGTCAACACAGCCTGTGTCAAAGCTTTACATAGAATTATTGAATGTAAGACTTCCTTTACTTTCCCTTCCTGTCTTGAAGATGGGGCTGTGAACCAACCCTCTTTGGGGCAATACTCATCCTTGTATGACTTTATACAAGCATCTGAAGGATTACAACTTTTGCAGGAAATAAATGGACAGTTTACAGCTCATGTGCCTTTTTCTCTCAGTCACATATGATAATGTGAAATCATGGAAAATTTTTAGATCTCCGCCATAAGCACATAGAGGTCTTTAGAGGACTTACTCAGACCTATAAGCTGTGCTGGAAAGATGTAATGATAATGTGAAATCAAAAACTGACTTCTAATGAGAGACAAGCATCATTGTAAACTGATATTGCATTTGGGGATAAGTGTCAGATTGTTAATTTTAGACAGTCAGCTGTTCAACAGCCAGTGGGTCTACCGGTTGCCACCAGAGCACAAGTCATCCCAAGGCAAGGTCCCTGGTGGCCTGCGAGCCAGAAAGTAGGTAAAAGCAGAAGACATTTTCATGTTTGTAGTCTTGAAGGCACAAGAAGGACAAAAACCAAGCTCTCCAGTTATTTTAGACTGTTAGCTACTATTCAGCAGCAAGATGAAATATCCCCTGCCTTTTTATACCAGTTACTACTGAAACTGGTAAAAACATATTTCCTTAGATCCTATTCCTCAATAGAGGGAGAGATTATTCTGAAAGATATGGTCATTATCTAGTCAACTCCGACATTAGGAAAAGTTTTAAAAACATAGCTTTTGCTCCAGATAGTTCACTTGATGCTTAGGGAAATCTGCTTCCTTAGTAATCCAGTTTGGGGACTAGGAGAAAGGCAATGTGATAAAACCAACAGATCAAACATGACTGCCTTTGTTTTGGCCTTAAGAGAAATAGACCTTAAACCTGATTCTCAAGGCTGCAGAAGACATCAACAAGTAGGCTCAACTGCTGCTAGAGTCAGAAACCAGGCCCCCTGCGGCAGACCTGCCTCAAGAGTTGCCCCAAGCTCTGCCCTGACTGCAAAGGCTGCCACTGGAAGGGAGACCCCCCAGATTCACCTTCCCAGGATGTTAATAATACTAAAGGGTCTCGAGGCACTCTGCCTTCTCCCCTTGGCCAGATTGTCTTCTCTGCATGTCATCTATATGGAGAAGCCCTGAGAAATCACCACTAGAAAAAGCCAGCTAATTGCATCAAATTGTAACATGTCTGTTTGGATTATTGAACTCTGGCTCTTTCTTGG
>PVLA01014952.1:0-27744 GCA_004027455.1 Hydrochoerus hydrochaeris
TGAGACAACTACCCTGAGACACTGGACAGGCAGCCAGAGACGGGCAACTAGGACCCATATGTTACGCCACCGGCCGCCTAAGACAGGCACAGGACCAATTGCTGTCCTGCAGGCCCATGACGGGTAAGGCCTGGTTGGGTACATGTGAAGAGTCCTTGACCTAAGACAGGCGCTGTCCTCGCAGGGACTGCCACTCCCAAAAATGATAAGAAAAGCAATGTAGGGAGTGGCCTAATAATCTCACACATCTCTTCCTCCTGCGGGCGTCTGGGTACGGTCGGTCGGCCGGCTTGCATTTCTAGGGCTGACTAAATGTCAAGATTAAAATGTTAATTGATACCTATTGCCCTGAACCTGGGGCGCCTTCTGCTTGGAGTTGAGGTCAATTAACATCTATTGTTTGGGATTGTCCCTGCCTGGCCCTGGGCCTCGGGCGTTTCCTGCTTGGGGCTGGGGGTTGCTGCCAGGGTTGGCAAATATATATTCCAGCTTCTAAAAAATAAAAGCGGATTCAGATTCACTCACAGACTGGTGTGCAGTGTTTTCTGTCTCTCAATCGCTGACTCCCTGACCACCTTTGGGAAACCCTAGCCCTGCCGCAGCTGGACTCCGGCACCATTGATCTTCAAGTCTGTTTTTATTCCAATACCATGTTAATTTTATTACGGTAGCTTTGTAGTATAACTTCAAGTCAGGGATTGTGATGCCTCCTGCCTTGGCTTTGCTGCTTAGAATTGCCTTTGCTATTCTAGGTCTCTTCTGGTTTCAAGTAAATTTTAGGAGTGATTTCTTTAGATCTGTGAGGTATGTTAGTGGTATTTTCATCGGGATTGCATTGAATCTGTATAGCAATTTTTGGAGAATGGCCATTTTCACAATATTTATTCTTCGTATCCACGAACAAGGGATGTCTTTCCATTTACTGAGGTCCTCTTCAATTCTTTTTTCAGGGTATTATAATTTTCCCTGTACAACTCTTTTACATCATGGCTCCTAGGTTTCTTTGGGATGGGCTGGAGGTTTGAGATTGCATTTTGGTCTTTCGTTTTGTCATTTTCCTATATTTCCATGTTTCCAGTAATGTTCCAAAGCTTTCCCTGGTTGTGTTGGAAGTCACCTCCTGTGCCCTCTGCTACTGCAACTCACGTGGCTTTGGCTCCCCCTCTTGTTGTGGGCCTGATTCCCCTAGTTGAATGAAGGTCTCTGGGTGCAGTCTCCTCAAGCCCTTGGAACCTCTGGAGCCTAGTCCAGTGTCCTAGGGGGCTAGCTGGGCACCCAGCCACCTGGATCAATGGTCTCAACTTTTTCCCAGGCCTGTGCAGGTGAGCTGCAACTCATCTTGCAACAGCGGTGTGGGCCTGTCTCCCCTTTCAGTGGGTCTGGCTCCCCTGGTTGAATGAAGGTCTCTGATGCAATGGACTCAAGGCCACAGAACATCTGGAGTCTAGTCCAGTGTCCTAGGGGTTGAGCGGGCAACCAGCTGCTGGGATGGATGGTCCACTTTACATGCCTCTCTGTTCCGTGATCTCAGTGGAGGACCTCCAAATGATATAGGTGAATGAAACTGCCAACCTACTATGTCTGCAAGTTTGTGTTCTCTAAAATTGAAGAATGAATATTAGGAACAAAGGAGTTGAAAGCAGAATATATTTATTGAGAGAAAGAAAGCTTCTGTCTGAAGAGAGACAGAATGGGTCCTGAGCGGGTTGCCCTTCTCTGGGATTTTGGTGTTTTCTCTATTACCCATTTGAAACCAGTTGGCTCATATATTACTACTTTTAGTTTCTAGAAGAAAAGGCTAGTGTCAGTCACCTCTCCATGGTTAAGATGAATGTCATTTTATTTTTATTAGTGACCCAGAGATTTACCAACCTTTTAGAAAACTTTAAATAGCAGTCAGTGTCTTATATTTAGACTCCTCCTCTTAATAACTCTTTGTATGTTGCACAAACATAAATAAAGTGGTAATTTGTTAATAAAAAAAATCTAATGACATCTCATGTGCTACTTGCCTTTCAGAGTTAGGTGTAACTGACTCACATTTGGCTTTCTAATAATCTCTGTGGCTGTTCTGAAGCTATTTTAGCATACACTTTGTGAAATTACATCAAACCATCACAGTGCTTCTGCATTAAGAAAAAATAAACTTTTGTGGGCCTACCCAGTGATCCACTAGGTCGTAATAAAGAGAGTGGTAGTAAATAAAGCCAGACAAAGAAATGTACATGAACAGATACATAAATGCATGTGCATATATGTACCTGGACATATATACTTGTATTTGTATAAACATCAACAAAGTGGGATTTTTTTAAATCTCCTTAGCAAGTTTAACTACTATGCACATGTTCTTTCTCTTTTCTGAGTAAGAAGCTTCTCATCTTTGCATCATGACTTTCCAAGGTCAGCTCAGCAACACAACCAGTTATTTGAATCTTGAGCTTTAAATTTTGTGAATAGGCATCCTTTATTGCTTTTTTCACTACAACAAAAACAATAGTTATTTGAGATACAGTAAGTATTATTTAAACAGATCTCCTCTTTTATTTTTACTTACTTTATATTGTATATTGTCTTTCCTCACTTAAAAACTCACTTAGAAATTATATTTATGACCTGAATCCAACTGGGAAGTTATATTGGAAAATTATACCCACCATATTGTTGTGGATTTCATTATTTTTCTTTTTTGAAAAGTCAACTCTTTGACATTGTATTGCATAGTTAAGAATTTGTATTTCATGAATTCTAGCTTAAATTCTTCCCATACATTTTCAATATATGCAGTCTATTCTAGTTTCTCATTATTATAAACATTAATCAACTTACTAAGTAATTGAGTAAAATAGTCTTAAATGGAACTCTTTTTTAATTTTAAAATAGATACACATTACCAAGTATTAAAAGAACTCTAAAAGAAAAGACTAATTCAATGAAATATATCATATTTAGAAATCCTTTCCAGCAAGAATTCAAAGCACACATTTTAATGACTAAACTCTCTTCCTTAAAGGTAGAAAAGGATGAAAGTTTGACCTCTGGAGGGTGTTTTATTGTACCTAAGCTCTGTCACTTACCTACTACAGAACTGCTTCCCTTTTCTTATCTGCCTCATTTTCTTCACATTGAAATGGGAAAATAATGCACCTTATGTCCTCAGATTGTTCTGAAAGTGAAATGGGATGATAAATGTAGAGTTTAGAAAAATGCTTACCGATTCATACACATGTAACAATTTGAAATTATTACTAATGAGCATGAGGAATTTAGTTCCTACACATTTTATTGATTGACATAGTCAAATATATTCTAAGGTATTTTTTCCATCTTGACAGTGTTAGGTCTGCTTTTAGCTTTTCAAAATTGTTTCTTATATATAAAACACTAAGGTGAACATTTTCCTATGTCATCCTTATAGTGCTACACATTACATTTTGCAGAGAAAGAACTAGAATCCAAAGAGTTTAAAAATTTGTTCAGTTTCCCCTTCAGATAATAAAGAAATGACTGATTTAGACTATGGTTCTAATGGGTAATTTTGCTTCCCACCACCAGGAAATTTTAGCATTGCCCAGGAACATTCTTGGCAGCACAAGCACAGGTAGCAGTCATGTTGCTGCTGTGGAAGACACAATGCACAGAGCGGTCCCCCAGATAATCATCTGGCTCAAAATGTCCATGATGCAAGGTAGAACAATCCTCTTTTAGGCTAAACTGCTCACAGAGAAAGACTGTAAGTGCTGCACAAATATTTAAACTATTTAATGGATAAAGGTGAAACCTAGATAGACAGTGAGAACTTTTTGCATCAGCATCTCACAAAAAAGAAATACATAAAGTGAATGGTCTGACGTTAGTCTCCACTTTAGAGCAGGGGTGGCCACTCACTATTCCTGTAAGCCAGAGCTGGCTTCCTGGCAGTGTGTGTGGCCCACAGGTAGAGCAACCTGGGGAAACTTCTGTACCCTTTCATTCCTCCAGTCTTCAGTGTCTGTCTCCCCAGACAACTGCTGTGGTGCTGCCGCTGCCCATAACCATGCCTGACTCTACGGGAGAGTTGAGGACTCTTCTCTTGACAGACTACTAGAAATTTGAGTCTCAGTCTCAGAACTGATAGCAGTTGCTTCCCTTCCAACCAACTTTCCCAGTCAATAAGGCTTTGAGAAGAGAAAAGTAAACAGATACCTGAATTTCAGGGATACAGTAAAATTGATTGGGAGGCCCCTGCCTTTTTCCAGTGGCTGGTCCTTCAGACTGCTCCCTTTGAGCCAGTCACTGGAAAAGTCTTTTCCATACAGCACCTGGGCGAAAGGTATGACCACCTAAGATGCTCTTTCCTTGCCAACGGTCAGGTTAGAGTAGGAGATTTCCCACTTGCTGTATAATTGTGTAATATGCTTGATCATTTCTCCTTTGGTCTGAGAAGTCTGAAATATTAGTACTGAATATTTTGCAGAACAGGGTGTCTGCTTAAGGCAATATGTGTCTGGTTCAATTGTCAACAGATAAAAGACTGAGAAGACACTAGAGTTCAGAGAGAGGCAAGGACAAGTCGCTTTGGTAAACACCAGTTTTCAGGCAGGAATTCTATAAGGCTAGGGCCTAGGAATAAATACAAGCAAAAATTATACCGATAGTCCCAAAACTGAAGAAAGGTTTCAAGTAGTTAATTTTCAATAAACATAAGGTTAGAATCTCCTACCATAGCAGAAAATGCATGTAACTCTGAAGAAAAAACATTTTACGTTTCAAAGGTGTCTCTATAATTTTTGTATATACTACCAAGCACTCTGTAAAAGACAGGAATTTAGAAGATAAAGTGATGAAATAGCAAGAGAAAAGTGCTAGAGTTTTCTGGCACAATAGAGAAACAGAAGTAAAGAGTGCATTGGCTTTTATTTGAGGATGTGGAGAGGAGAAGAGCCCACAGCCCACAGAGTTTTGGCTTTCTCCTTCCGGCCAGAGGGTTCTGTGACCTCTGATTGGAAGTGGCACATGGGGCAGGCATTGATGACGTGTGAGGAACTGACTGGAATTTTCTTCACACGCAAGCAGGAAAGTAATGATTTAGGCCAAAGGGGGAGAAGGAGGGAGTGGCTGTCGGCAAGCTTTCCCATTAGACTGCTGCCATAATTGTACAATAATTTACATTAGGGCAAGAACCTTTCAATCAGTTAATAATAGAAATGTACGCACAGGAATCCAGATAAAGTATCAGTGAAATGTTAAAATAATTACAATTAAACTGTTTTGGCATAAAAGGGTCCAAGAGCTTAGCAGAAAAGTAAAAACAAAATTAAGGAAAATATAATAAAAATATTAAAACTAAAATATGTAATAATACAAACTCAAAAGAAGTGCTAATAGAAGACTTCATCTGATCTGTGATTTGTAGATCTATTTCTATTGATAGATTTATCTCCTGGTTAAGCACATCATTTTTCCACTTCTTTGAAATTTTAGTAGATTTTTTGGTCTTCTACATGACAATATGAATTTATGTTCTTCAGTATCTAGATCTTGCTTACTTTATTAATGAGATTTTTGGTTACAGTTGCTACTGTAGCAGTTAATTTCCATAAAAATCAGTTGTTGTTCTAAGGGTTTTCCTAAATGGAAGATGCAAAGTATCTTTTCATTTGGAGACCTATTCACAGGTAGCACACGGTCCTACTGTACGGGGTCTCCTTGCAGACCTGGAGTATGCAACAGCCTCCCCCTCGCCCTGTTGTGTCAGGTCCTCCTTAGGGAGCTTCACTGGCTCCATTAGTTATTCTTCCTTCAGTATTTGTTCTTTGGCCACTTGGGAGTCTTGTCCTGCAGAAGCGTGGCTTGTCATGCATCCAAAGACCGAAGCAGACTGTGTCATGCAGGATCGTGGAAGTGTTTTGCTATACAACTCTCGTTTTCAGTAATCTGTCTCGCTCCTCCTGACCATCTCACTAACCACTCCCTGCCCCCTTTGATTCAGTGGAACCGTTGGTCACTGTTCAACAACTCCCACAATCCCCATCACCACATCCAGGGGTGCTGTGACCATAAAGCTAAACAAGTTTTGGGGTCCAAGCATTTTAAATGGTACATTAATATATATGTAATAATTTATAAATTACATTTTATAATTTCCCTACACTAAAGTGAAATAATACAGTTAATCATTTGGGAACTGGGAGGAGTTATATTCTACTGAAACTGTCAGGTATGAGTGGGGGTGATTTCAGTTTTAAAAGAGATCTGATTTTTAACTCCTGAAAACCCATTGTCACTTTCATTCTAATGATAATTAAAATTGTTTTATTTTTAAATAATAATAATTATAAAAATAGAAGTATCTATTCATTTCAGAAGCTCATTTTTGGATTGGGTCTTTAAATTTTGGGAGGAGTCTAGTTTTTAAAAATTTTTTGTATATTCTTGACATTCGACCTTTGTCTGAAAAGTAGCTGACAAAATATTTCCCCCTACTCTGTAGTTTGTTCGTTCACTCCGTTGGAGGTTTCCTTTGCTGGGCAACTTTTATTTGATATGATCCCATTTGTTGATTCTTGGTATTGTGCAAATAGGTTATGCAAATAAGTTTTCTTCAGAAAGTTTTTCCCTAAGAGTTTTGCCTATTTTTCTTCTAACAGATTAAGTCTTTCTGCTCTAATGTGTAGATCATTGACACATTTTGATTTTAGTTTAGCATATGGTGGAAGATATGGGTCTAGGTTCAATCTTACACATGTGGACAGCCACTTTATCTAGCACTATTTAGGAAAAAGACAGTCTTTTCTCCAGTGAAAAGATTTATCCCTTTTGTCAAAATCAATGCAGTGGTGTGTGCCTGGAGTTGTTTTTGTAACTTATGTTCTGCTCCATGTCCAATTTCATACTGTTTCTATCACTGTGATTTTGTAGTTTAACTTCAAGTTCAAGTTTATGGTACTTCATGCCTTATCCTTATTGCCCAAGGTAGTTTTCACTAATCAAGGTCTCTTCTGGTTCTTATGAATTTTGGTATTGCTTTCTCTCAATTTACAAGTAATGTTATTGGTATTTTGATTGACACTGCATTAAATCTATATAACAGTTTTGGAAGTATGTTTATTTTGAGCATATTGGTTCTGCCTATCCAGAAATAAGGGATATCTTTCCATTCTATGATGTTCTCTTTGATCTGTTTTTGCAGAGTACTATAGTTTATGACTATATAGCTATATAAGAGAGATGACTCTCACTTCCTTTGTTAGGCCAGTTTCTAAGTATGCCATTTTCTTGGTGCTGCTGAGGAAGGTATGGTTTCCTTAATTTCCCTCTCAGTGAGGAAATCATTATTGATGCACAAGAATGCTATTAATTTTTGAGTGTTGACTTTGTATCTTGCTCTACTACTGACTTTGGTTATTAGTTGTAGGAGTCTTTTGAAGATCTCCTGTGTAGAGGATTATGTCATCTGCAAGTAATGATATTTTAACTTTTTCCTTCCTTATCCATATCCTTTTCATTTCTTTCTCTTGTCTAATTGCTGTAGCTGATGTTTCCATAATCATATTGAACAGAAGTGATGACAGTGGACATCCTAGTCTTGTTTCTGAATTTAGAGGAAAAGCTTTTAAGCTTCTCTCCATTTAATTAGAAGAATTAAACTTTAAGTTAAAAGAACAAAGTCATAAATTAAGACTGACATTAAAACAAAAGAAAAACACTTAATATTTTAAAAGAAAAAGAGTAATGATTATTAATGTTCCAAAATAAAACTAATATAATGGCTCACCCATAATTAATTGGCTCCCCAAACATAATATTTATTTATCATTATATATTTGCTATCTCACAAAAATAGAATGACTTTTGCTAAGAGGCACACTAATTTAGAGGCTGTGGCTCATCATCTCATCTCTCCAGTAGACAGGAGAGGACTTCACACAGTCAGCCACTGTCCTAGAGTTTCTACCTCTTAACTCATTTGTACAGTGAGTGATAGTAAGGCACTGTATCATAAGGTTATTTCAATACAATATTTATTCTTTTTTTCTTTTTTCTTTTTTTTTTGTACCTGGGATCAAACTCATGACCTCATGCTTGCCAGGGTGGGCACTTACACCACTAAGCTAAACCCCAGGCCACTCATTTTTCTATTTGAAGTGAAATTTATTTTAAATGCATGTGATGTAAAAGTTGTTATAAATACTATTTTTCCTTATTTTGATAGTCTGATGCCTTTTTCTCGGTCTGATGTATTCTCAGTATTTGAACGATATAGTTTCTTTTGAAAATCCTAAAATGTGGCTGCCATTAGTCTCCTGGGATATATAGGCATCATGCTTACTACTGTAACATTAGCTGATGCAAAGATATATATATATATATATATATATATATATATATATATATAACCTATATTATACATATGTATCTTTGTATCCATCCCTATGCTTCAGGTATTAGATGTCTCTTCTCATTAATATGCAGTTTTCCATTAAGTCTGTGTTTATGTTGTGTAACAAATCACTTTGTAACTTAGTGATTTAAAATTATAATCATTATTTCTCCCAGTGTTGTGCATTAGATATCTAATAAGACTCAGCTGGGAAATCGGGGAGCTGGGTCACTGAGCTGCCTGATGTCAGTGTGATCTGCTCATGACTTCTCACCCTCAGTCATGGTCTATCCCAGAATTCCCAACACTATGGATGAGCTTCAAGAGAAAACATTCAAAACAAAGGTACCCCAACATGCAAGGATTTTTAGTTGCTACCTGTATCATGCTTACTATTGTGCCATTAGCTGGTGAAAGTTACATGGGCAAGGTCAGAATGAGTGTCTAGAACATTGTATAAGGGGCATGAATAAAAAGAGACATTGTTTATTGAGGGTCACCAATGTAATCCTCTGCCACCATAGTAATATGTTGGGATTTATAAATTATATTAATTGTGACATAGTCTTCATAATGGTTTTAATGGGAATTATGTAATTATAAAAGCACCAAAGTAAAAACATTGATGTGATTCATTATGCTGATGAGAATATTATGAATTGCAGTATTTGAGGAAATATACTTCTCATGGGAATAAATTAATTACAATTAATAGAGAACTTTTTTTCTTCTTCCACAGAGACAGTGCCACACTCTAGTAAGAATATCAGGCAGAGAACTCTAACAGCGACCTTATTAAATTCATATTGCTTATGAAAAAGCATTTATTTTATGAATCTCAGTTTTTTGCTTATAAAAACAGACATTTGGATTAATGAACAAAATGAACATCAATGCTTTCATTTTTTCTGTGGTTTTAGTGACACACTTTAAGTGTTTTTGAAAAAGTTTTATAGTCTTCTGTGGGCCGTAATGTTGCCTTTCTGTGTAATTATGTTTTTTCTATCTTTCACAAGATATATCTCTATTCAGAATTGTTCTCACACAAAAGCAAAGCAAGTATTATTTACCTATTTAATTTTGAGGGACTATACTCACTCAAAAACAATTTTTCTAATTAAAAATAATACATCCAACTATTCCATCATCCCTTCATCCACTGAACCATAAATTTATCCTTTGATTCATTTACTTAATAATTATTAAACATAGAAAAATAATAATGTATATGTATGTGGGGTTGATTTAAAGTCTGAAAATTAATGACTGTCACAATTTTATTTGGCTTTATGAACATTTTAAATGAAATATAACTTATAATTCTGGTTCTTCATATCACAATTTTTGTAGTATATCACATTGATAATACTTATCTGATTCCTGAAAGCATAGGATATTATTATTTTATGAAGTAGTATATTATTAAAGGCTTATTTCCTTAAAAATTAACTGTCAGCCCTATTAGGAAGTGAAGCTAAATCTTCAAATTTAGCAATAATAGGCCACACTTAAACCTAAATTTTACCTTAATTGACAGCAGCTGACAATGTGGTTAGAAAAATATAGCTCTGGGTGTGACTGGGTGGGGCATGGGGGCATGAGCTGGGGTCTGTTTCTGCTGGCCGCGGGCCCCCACTCTCCGGCACTGCTCTTCTGCACTCGTTCCCACTCAGCGTGCACTAAACTCTGCCCCACCACACCATTCCGCAGTAATGTTCTATGCCAGAGCCAGCAGATATGGACTAACCCATTTAAAACCATGAACAAATGAACATCTTCTCTTTTAACTTATGAGTGTCTGGGATTTTGCTTAGCAATGGGAAAACTTACTAACAAAGACAATCGATAGCAAGAAAATAAGGTTGTTGCTATGAGTACACTTAATCATGTAATTCAGAAGGTTTTGGAATTGATTTATGGGGAGGAATTTGCAAAACTTTGGAAATACGGGCTAGAGGAGGATGGAATGCAGTAAGTGGAGCTTATCAGTGATTTCAGTTGGAGCTCAGGTGACCAGAATGTGAACAGGAATGCAGGCCAGGATCAGGAGGTTTTCAGTGTGAAAAGAGGACTTCATTAGGAATTAGCCATGCATGCTTTATTCCTATAAAAATGCCTTTATTTTGTACAGAATATTTTCTGATACTTTGTGTAAGGCTAAATTTAATACTAATGGACCGATTTATCTGGCAGAGAAAATTTTAAGGCAGCTGGGCATTCAGACTGTGGCAAGGGTAATGCTGACTGCTTTTACTGAGACTTACAGTGAGGACTGGAAGCAAAATGCTAAACAGAGAATTTTTTTTTCCCCCTTTGGAAATCAATATTTAATATTTAGTTGTTTCAATACAATTTCAAGCAATCAGCAACTGGAAGACCAAGTCCAGGAATCCATAGAGGAAGCAAACTTCTGAACAACAAGTCACACCAAGATCGTCTTCCACTTGAGTTGCAGTGCTGGCAGCGTCATGCTGCCAGTCAGCCAGTGTACACAGATTATTGGGTGTTTACCACATCACCAATTTTCAAAATGCTCTGGACAGTTTCAGTTGCTAGGGTCAGAGTACTGACTAAAACCAACAAAGGCTGAACAACCATTTCTTTCAAAATGTTGGAAATACCACCATTTTGGGACATTGATGCCTATAGTTTTTTCTCCTTGGGCATGCCAGTTTCTTAGTTCTGTTACTGTAGAAATGGAATTCAGGCCAGCATTTTCAGCTAATGTAGATGGCATGACATACATAGCATCTGCAAAAGCACGGACACAGTAGGATTCCATACCACTCAGTGTTCTTGAATATTCAGTCAATCATAGGGCCAACTCGATTTCTGGAGCACCACCTCCTGCAATAAAAGCTCTCTTCTTCACTAAGCAATGAATAACACACAGGGTGCCATGAATGGAATGTTCAGCTATTTCAATCACCAGTTTGTTAGAATCATGAACAACAATTGTAACTGTTTTTTCTAGTGCTTGCACAGTCTGTAACTTTGAGCAGTTTGCCAGAACCATTTGAATTGACCTCTTCAGCTAACTCAGCAGAAACTAGCATGTCAACTACGAATTGGTAAATATGAGCAACTGGTTTGGTCCTAAATGTCTTACAAATGAACTTGATGTCTTCTCTTTCAAAATCCTTAACCACCATAATCTTCATCTTGTTCAGAAAATGTAATGCAAGATCACTAAGAGCATCTCTTGGATAGATTTCTGTATGAGGAGGACGTTGCACCCTATTTTTACAATTTGTTTCACTAAATTTAAAATATAGGTTCTCTTCTTATGGGACTCAGTCCATCTGGGCATAGTCAGAAACTACTATTTTGGGAGCAGATAAGCAAAACTGAATGAGCTCCATCTTAGCCTGTTAGACTCTGGTTATGTTAGAATTTGCCATTTTTTGGGTCAGAACTAGCCCTTTCACCTAATCGCAGTCATCAATTGTCCCACCAAGATTCTCAGCTATTTTAATATTTCTAAGATTTATATTAGTAGCTGCAGTGGGGTCAGTCACTCTTATCACCACATTTACACTCATTTAAGAAAGTAGACTTGAATACTGGGAGACCACCTTTGAGTCCAGTGAAGTGGTCGCACTATTTAACAAACTTTCTCTGTCACTCAGTTCCACAGGCAGAGACATGACAGCCAAGATTTCAAGACCCTTTTCCAAAGCCTTCTGGAATAACTAGGAAAGGATGTCTGGATGAATCCCTTTCTGAAGAAACTTAGTACATGACTCTAAGAGCCGGCAATGATGACCACTGATGTGATGCCGTCTCTTGCTTCTGTATCTTGAGCCTTAGATGGTTCCACCAGCACTCTACCTGCTGAAAATGTAACACTTGCATTTGTTTCAGAATGGTGGCACCATCATTCATAATGGTCACATTATCTTGTCTGTTTTAAATCATTTTATCCATTCCTTTTTGTCCAATGCTTGTTCTAATAGCATAACAACAGCTTTGGCTGCCAAAGTGTTGCTGAAGTGAATCTGAGCCAGTTTGTCATGGTCCTGATAGACACTTTTCCTGTGGCCACAAACCATCCCAGCAGGAGCCTTACTCATGTTCTCTGGCATGGAAAATTTAACCAAGTCTGCATGGGCTCAGCTAAGACAGATAGACATGAATTCTGGTTGGTTGCAGAGTCTAAGCAGAAAATTTTTAAATATTTAAATTTTGGCTCAGAATAAATCATGTATGAAATCAGGGCCAAAGGAAGTATGGTTGCTAAAGAAATTAGCACCATAAAAATAAGTTCTTTTGAATCAGAACAAGAAGAAAATGTAACCAGGGCATATCAAGAATCAGCAAGAAGATAGAAGTGTGAATCTTAGATTTGAGAAGGGTGTTCCTGGAACCCCTGCTATAAAAAGCTATCTTAGAAAGTTGATTCTCCAGGATTCATTTTACTGTGCTCAGGTATATAGACACTGAGAGGCCGCGCCAGCCATGGGCCAAGGTAACCTGGCTGCTGTGGAAGCTGGTACCAGACACTTGGCATTGTCCTTGTGATGCTAATTTTACTAGCAGGCAATATGAAAAAATTGTGCAGTCAGGGAAGCTTCTACCTGGATTTGCAAGGAAGATTTGAGAGGCCAGTCCCCTGCAGAGGCTGTCCATGAAGACTGGGAATGAGCCAAAGTTTCTGTGGAGACTCTGAAGTTGGAGATGCCAGAAATGTGAAAGGTCTGCTGTAGGCAGTGAGCAGAGCTAGACCAAGAGGGAAAACTTGTGGGATGCAACCACCAATATGATAAAGTTGGTCACTCATACCCTTGAAACTCACATCTCATCTCTGCCCTAGATACTGGAATAGGACTTAATGGTCTGCTGAGTTTCATTCTTGCTTGATTCTAATTCTTTTCTGTTTTCCTATTCTCTTTGGGAAATAGAAACACCCTGTGTTGTGATTAGCAAATATGCTTTCATTATCATAGAGAAAATCACATAAAATTACAAATTAAACCCAAACTTTAGTGTCCTAATAAATGTATACTTTGAAAATATTGCAAGATCTAAATTCCTTTCTGTGGAAATGGTCTATTTAAAGTTTTGAGTTTTAAGGACAGAAAGTAGAAAATATGGAACGTTTCCCCCAATATAAGTATCTCAAAGATTACGAGCGCTATGGTCAGTAATCAAATTGTGCCTTGGCAGGGTTGTGTTATCCATTGGTCCAAATAGACAAGATTCCACAAGCCTACTAACTTTTAAAACACTTGTATAAATATTGAAGAGATTAAAATTATTGGTTCCAAAATACAGAAATAAAATTACACATGCAAAATAGATTAATATTTAAAGGTCCACAAAAAGTGTTTTCCTTTAGTTGGTTTCAATGTGGTCAACTTTTAGCTGGTCCTATAGAAGCAATATTTAGTAAGAATGTGAAGACGTTTATATGTGATGTGATATAGAGATGGCAGGCTATAAAAACCAATGCCTGGAGCCCAAAAGCTTCTTAAATTTTCTACAGTTTCTGTTTCTCTCTGTCTTTTTCTTCTTCTATCTCTACTTGCTCCCTCACCTTACCCTCCTCTTTTGTGGTTTTCCTTCCCCACTTTTCAGTAGGATTTAGGAACTTTGGTTAAAAAGTTAGAACTTTGGTTGAAAGCAAAGCAATCCCTTGTCTTGTAAGTTAGATAGAAGGCCTTCATCACTCATGAATGATAAATCCAGTGTAAATTTCTATGACTACCAGCTTTTAAGTGTTCTACAACCATTAAAAACTCATTAATACATTTCTTTCATAGCCTTCCTTTACTGTACAGATGAGAAAGTGGTGCTATTACTTTAATTATATCAATCTATTATGCAAATTTTTGAGAATATTATCAGAATAGTTAAGACTCAAACAAGAAACTCATTTCATGCTTTTTGGAAAACCACTGGAAGCTTTTGGGTGATGACAAAGCAAATTCTCATGTTCTGCTGTAAAGTTTATTTGGAGATTTAGTTTATATTTTTGTTTCTAAACATATTAATAAGAAATCAGAGATTTTATTTTTAAGAATAAATAATTGAATAAATTTTTTTGTCTAATAATTACTGCATCAGGAGAGTTTCTACTATAATATGCTATGATAAACTAAATTTAACTTTGAAAAATGAGTTCATTTTATGTGATGACTTCTGTTCCATAAGTGTAATAATTCTAAATTTTTCTAAATTTGACAAGATTTATTACTAGTCAAGTGTATTAGTCAAGTGTAGTTAAGGAAAATATTACACAAATTTTGAACTATGAACTCTGCTCCACTCTATCAAAATGTAAAATGTCTCCCAATATTGTCTAAATTGCTTAATATGGATGCCGTTCAAGGTTATTCCAAGCCATTATTTTGCAATGATAGAATATTTTCATTTGAAGTACTATTGAGATGCATATCTCCTAATTTCCACACTTTAATTAGATCATATGCTCACTGAATATGCTTTAAAATAATCTTCAGTTTAATGTTTGATTCTGCAATCACTGTGTTAAATGAAATATTCATTACATTTGCACAGTTTGATCACAGCCATTAAGTAGGGGATACTGCAAAACATTAATAAATCATAGCAATCTGGCTGTATTCTGTTATAGCATTCTTATCCCATTTTGGATATGAATGGACTTCTGCAGCAGTATTTTTATTTTTCCAAGAATTAAAAGAAAAAGGATATCTTGTTATAGTAAGTCATATAGATCTAAACTGAGATCTCTTAAAATATACAGCAACAGCCTGTTCACCTTTGTGGCAGGAAATAGTTTAGTTTAACTGATTAGGCAGTCAACTGATACTAGGCAAGAGGAGTCTATTGTAATGTAGCAATGAGACAGGAATGATTTGGATAATGCATGTCCTAGACCCTGCAAGATGCAGAAGATAGCCTTGGATGTGATGTTTTCATTTGCTGATGAAATTTGTTACTTATTCAGAATATTTCAGAGCCTCAAATTCATAATCTATATAACCCTTCCTTCACAGGATTATTGAAATGTTCATGTGAGACATTGGATACCAATGTCAAAAATTATACATAATCTATTTAATCTGAGAATCAGTATTGTCAACTAGAAGCCACAAAACATCATATGTACAACATATTTTGTAATAGTTTTGCTGAGCAGAAGCTAAGCAGTAAGTAAATTTCAAATAATAATCTATACTATATTGATCTTAAAGTAAGAAATGAGTAATAAAATCCAAAGAATAATTGATTGCCAGATTTTCCTCCTTCCTTCAGTTACTTCTCATCCAGAACAATTAAATATTAACTTTGCTAGGAACAATTGCATGAAATTGACAGTAAATTTTTCTATTAATCTGATTTATTTAACTACTTAGTTATTAATTCTGATGGATCAGTTCGTAAATGTTGCAATAACCCTGTCTTTATGTCTCATTCCCTTTTTCTGTCTCTGTGCCTAGGCTTCTACATACTCTGGCTGGGAGTTTGGGTAAACACTTCTTTTACATAAGCAAAGTTATCTTAATTCAAATAGGTATTTAAACTTGTGAATTATATCTTTTTTTCCTTAGTTCTATAAAACTATTAAATTTATATTTTGAGAAAAGAGAACTCATCTACTAAATATTTATTTGTGTGGTTGTCATATGCCAGATGTGTATTAGAAAATGTGTTTTGGGCAATCCATGGAGTACTCAAACACAAAATAACCCATAACAATGTTAAATTCCTGTTAGGTGTAAGTATAAGAAAATACCTTCTTAAATGTTCTAAAAATAAAATGACTTTGTTTAGAAAAAAACAAAGTAGTTTTTTTCTAAAAAGCAGAAAAAACTAGTAACCTATTATATATTTATTCATATTTAAAAATAAATATGTTGTAGAAACACTATAATATGTTATAAAAACAATAGCACAAAGGATGAGAAGAAATTAGAAAAAAATAATTGTGAGGTTGTCACATCATGTTTAAGTAGTATAACATTATTTGAAGCTAGATTCTGATTAATTAAAGATGCATATTAGAAATTCTTGGAACACCAATAAATAAAAATTTTAAAGTGGTATAAGTGGAAATTTAATAGGGGAAACAAAACTGAACCTTAAGAAATGCTTTATTAATCCCAAATAAGGCAGAGAAAATAGAAGAAAAAAAGAACAATGAAAAAAAGAATAGATCAGTCCTAGGATGGTGGTAAATTGTAATCAGCCATATTGATATTTGCATTACATATACAGAATATAAATATATCACTTTAAAGATATAGACACAAATTGGATTTATAAATAAAAAGTATAGATGAATTATGTTGTCCATAGCAAAGTTTATACAAATATAAAGGCATACATAATTTAAGATAAAAGAATAATAAAAGATTTGTCATATAAACACAAATTAAAATAAAGTGATGATACCTGTGTTTATATCAGAAAAGGCAGCTTACAACCCAAAGAATATTATCAAAGATAAAGAAAAACTTATAGATCTGATAGTGGTTGCATGAATCTGTAATCCTAGGGAACCTCTCAATCCCTAGGATTACACCACGACCAGGCTAGGCACTTCTAGAAAGGGGTTGAGGATCTGGAGATGTGGCCCAGTGGAAGAGTGCTTGCCTCTCAGGCCAAGGCCCTGGTTTCAGTCCTCAATAAGGCAACAAAAAAAGGGGAGGGATTAGAGTTTGTAACATTGATGTGATTTCCCAAGAAGATACAGCAATTTAAAATATGTATATAAGAGTTTCAGAGCACATGAAACAGATCCCCCAAAATGAGTAAGATTCAACTGAGAAGTAAAGGGAATGAACTACTGATTAAAAAAAAAAAGATAAATGAATTTAAAAAAAATAATACAACTAATTGAAAAAAGCCAAAACAAAAGCATAAATATTATATATTTCTTTTTACATAAAACTCAAAAAGTCAAGCATTGAATCTTAATAAAAATTATAGAAAATACACACTAATTTATAATGACAGTATACATAGTTTCACTGGCAAAGGTTGGAGAGACACACAAGAGATGATTACAATGGAACAACATGAAAGTTTGCAAGTAATACACTCATGCATTCATTTTTTGATTGTGTTAATGGTTTTGTGGTTATTTATATATTAAAGCATATGACTGGCATTGTGAATGCATGAATCTACTGCATATTCTTTGTTCTCTAAATTTTTAAAAGTTATGTGACTTTTGTCATATTTCATCAAACTAAGGATTAACTAACTATACAACAGATGACAACATTAAAATGTCTAAGTACTCTACAACCCAGTAATTCAATTTTATTACTGGGTTCAGTTTGCTACTAGTACTGATTCTTTTTTAACGATGAGTTTTCACTCAGAATAATATCTATTTAAGATATTATTTGATTACATATATAAGTTCATCATTATTCTGGAATATATATGAAGCTTAGGGTTGACTTTCATACAATAATTCATTTCAGAAAAAGAAAAATTAGTAGGCATTGAAGAGGTAATGTTTAAATAATGTTGAATTAGGGATACTATGTTGTACTTCTAATTCATTTTCTGCAAGTAACTTTGATTTGTGATTATCACCTCTAATGTCTCTATATCCACATCCAAAACATAAGAAGCTAAACATATCCAAAGGTATTTCCTGTTCTAAAAAGGTGTAAGTGAATAGCAGTAGGCAGTTATGCCCCTCTGTACTGTGTAAGCCACTGTGCTATGTTAAAGGTAAGAACATTCTCAGCAAGCAGTTCACTGCTTATTAGAAAGAGTAGGAATTTGTGACTATAGACATCAACACAGGGTGTTTTAATATCACAAAAATGAATGTCTAGCCTAGGAGTGTGGTGGACACCTGCTGGCTATTCCCTCATTACCCACTGCCTCGTTTCCTCTTTTCCAGCTGCTCTGAATCACCACCTCGAATCCATGTTATTCTGGAGATGTTTGCAGCTCTTGAAAAATCACCATGTCTCCAAGCTATGGCCTAAACTTTCCAATCAAAAGTCTGCGGACTCACACTGAGAATTTTGTTATACATTTGTGAAAGACTCAGCATAATAATCGTATGACATTCATTTTAATTTCCCATCTGAACAGTACCATGGCCGTAATACAGGCACAACCTGTATAACAATACTGTGTTTAACCTTTTCAATATTTATTAAAAATACTTGATTGTTATTCTCACCTTTTTCAAAATTAGATAATGTATACATGTTGAACTGGTTTGGGATATACCTGGTATTCCCAATGGCTACAATCAGCACCTAAACTCAGTCTAGTGGTGGCTACAAAACCAACCTTAAAATGAGGTGTTTGTCAATCAAATATTGGAAAACTGTCAGTAATGGCTTGATGTGATGTGTGGTTAACAATGCATAGTACAATGTATAATCAAATGAGTTACTGATATTTACTAATCTCTTACTTCCTAATGAAAAATTCATTTTCTGGAACTAATCACATGAATAATATGATATCATCCTCTAATGATTCAAGAAAATTCTGTTTAAGTTTTCTGTATTCCTGTTTAGTATAGTAAGTTTTCTATCACCATTTGGCTTGTCAGCATTAACTTGGTATGTGCCTATTTTCAAACAAATTATCTTTTCAGTATAGCTGACTATGAAATATTTTTAAATTTAAAAGTCTCTAGTGCAGGTAAAGTTTCTCCATAGACAGTGTCATTAAAAATCTCCATGATTTTATGTTTCTGTAAAATCCATGGACGCTCAATTTCCTTTTAAAAGAGAGGAGACATCATATATTTGACTATTCAAAGGAGATGCTTAATGTGGGCTTCCAGATCACCATGGGAACACAGTTAACTAGTCCCATGACTCACTTTCTAGAAATGGGAAAAATTGTTTCCATGGAGATCCAAAGGTGAACCAAACAGCAGTGGCCCCAGGCACCGACATCTGTAAGCCCAGACAGCTCCGCATCCTGCTTGATCCCCAGCACGTTTGAGGTCCTTCTGAATTCAGCCTGAAGTGGCAATGAGCAACTTAATTAAACAGATATTTTTATATTTCCAGCGAGATTACAGAATCTGTTTGGATTTTTCATCCAACAATAAAAAGGTGGATATAAAATAATTTGATGAAAGGCCTTAAAATATAATACCCAGAAATTTAAAGCTTTTTGTTAGGGAGATCAATAACACACCTTCGAAACAATAATGTTTCTTTGTTTTTTGGAATGCAAAATTTCTTAATTAGTGAATTTTGTCAGAGAGGAAATTTTTCAAATAAGAAGGCACTTAAACTATAACATGTTCACTATCCTCAGGTAGCAATCTCTTACTTAATGTTTGCCCTCGATCAGTCCAGGAAATCAATATTCAATTTGCCTGTAGTGTTCTCATTTCCAGTGAGATAAAAATCATTAATTTCTTTTTTCATAGTTTTATACTTGGTTAAGTCTAGGAGATGATTTCTATTTGCTTTAGTAAAAATGATAACCATATTCTATGTTTATCATGGTTTAACAAAAAGTAAGAAACACAATAGAGTAGATGAGGTTTTGTTTCTCCTTCGTTAAGGAATTCATTCATTAATGCAGGAGAAATACGTTGAATACTGTGCATGGAATATTCCAGGGATTGCACACAAAACTGGGACACAGAAATAAAAGTTATGAACTCCTTTTGGCAATTTCAAATGAGCAATTACAAATGTAATGAATGTTGTGGAAGAACAGGTAGGGAAAGATAAGAAGCACTTAGGAAGAGTTCCTTTCTCAGCCAACATGGAAATCATGTAAATATAACACTTGCCTTAGATCTTGAAGAAATGCGAGGACTAACCTGGTAGGTGAGGCAAAGGGGATAATGTAAAATCTCTGAGGTATGAACTAGGTTGACACATTCGAAAAAGAGCAAAAATATTTTCACCACATTGGGAGGAATGGAAACAAATGTGAGAAATGCTAGAGAAATAACCGGAATGTTTAGCAAGGACATTTTTGAAGGACTCTGTCAAGTTCTCAAGTTTTAAAACAAACTCATCTGAGGCAGATGAGAATTCTTTAAAAAAAAAATTGAGGCTGTATTGAAGTAGAGTGGAAGCCTATGAGACTAGGAGTAAAGAAATGTGCTAGGAATCCCCTGATACACAGGGTGATCAAAATATAGAGTGAATTTTAAACTTAAAAAATGTTATGACAGTCAAAGACACTTGCCATTAACACAGCTTGAAAAATTCCCCCCTCACTTCGGAAGCATGTACTATCATTTCTGGCACTTTCGGAAGTAGTTCTTAGACCCCTTCTGTGACTGTCTTTATAAGCTGTGATCGGAAGTGCAGTAAATGCTGCTGCCGAGAACCGTCCAGCGGAGAGGTAGATTCGCGCTACTGTGTGTCCCCATTCACCCTATTTGCCAAATCTGGTGCCCTAAGTCCTATGGCTCTTCCATAAAGTCAAAATGACCTTGAAAGGTAAATGTTTTGAATCCATTCAGTACATGGAGGCAGCCACAGCGTCCCAACTAAGACACTCTTGAAAGAAGACTTCCAGAACTACTTCAGAAAGTGACAAAAAGGGTGGCATAAATGTGCTCAAAGTCAGGGGGGTTATTTTGCCAATGTATCCTTCATTTGGTAAAAAATGTAATATTTACACTAGTTTTTTTTCATGCCATATATATTCAAAACAAGAACACATATACATCACTTTTTCTTTTTTACATTTATTTAACTAGTGCTTGGAGAATTAGTGCATTTTGCTTTTTTCAAACATCTAAAATTCTTTCAGTCTTTCATCAACACTACAAGCAAAGTATTTGATAACTTCAAACTGTATGCTTACGATCGTAGGGCAACTTACTGTTAAATAAAACAGGCACTGAATAAGCCAGATAAAATTTATTAAGTCAAGTTAGCTTTTTGTGTTTGAAACTTAATATTTCAGGATATATTTGGGTGAATTTCTTGCTGGAATAATGCACCTGAAGACCAAGGATAACTACTATTACTTAACAAAAATAGCAAACAAATATTTACAGTATTCAAATGCTATTCTAAACATTCAAATGGGCTAAGCTGAGTTAGTCTTCATAACACCCTTTGACTTTTATGGATGAGAAAACCATAATGCAAAGTGGCTAGTCTGACCTATTACAACTCAGCTACTAAGTAACACAATCTTGTTTACTTTATATCCTCCATGTACTCATTCAAAACCAAGATTATCTTAAAGAATAAGCAAAATATCATGACTTTTCAAAAAGGATGACTTATTAAGAAATAGAGAAATGAAATACTATTATGACATCAAAAAAATGTCATGATGAATTCTGTCAATAGCAGCACATGTGCTTTGACTTGTAAAGAAGATTTTAAACTCTTAAAAACAAATATGAAATTATTTCATGATCATTCTGATATTTATGGAAAAATATTAAAAGCACATTTTGTAAAACCATTACTCCCATTGCATGGGTCAGTACCTGGCAATAACAAGTAATTTAAGAAATGTGTATTGACTTTAATATCATTCTTTTAAACTGTGGAAGAGATAACTATATGTAGGTTTTATTTCTGCTTTAATTTCCCTTTTAATATATAAAATCATGTTAATACTACACACCACCTTATATCCATTATCATATGTCCAAATAATACTAAATTTGCTTTTTCCTGTTACTCACCATAAGGATTTCAAACCTCTATGAACACCATGTTTTGTTGGAAAGCCACATATTAAACATCCCTTACTCCTCTGATGAATTTCACTTACCCTGTTCCCTCTTCCTGAATATTGAGATTCTGTCTCTTTCCACTTGGAATAAGATAGTCTGAAGAAAACTTACTTCTTTGGTGAAAATGACACATTCTTACACCTCAAGTTTTAGAAAGAACTTCAGAATGAAATGACAGGCATGCTCAGCTGAGCTCCCCAGTCTCTCAGGCAAGGTACAATGTGCTTCCGTGACACCCAGAGACAGGGTCTGTGAATGTCACTTAGTGCCAAGTGGTGACAAGGGAGAGAGTGTACTAATTCCCAAACTTTTTTCTTATTGTCATATCCTGCTAAACATTACCCTCAAGAGTGAGATTTTAAGTAAATTTTTGTATGTCTTTTTCAGTATTACAAGCATCTTTTTATTATCAGAAGCAATTAATAACATAATGTTTTCATATTTTGTTACTGGTAAGATTTCAAGAATTACAGATTTCAAGATTCACACTCTGACTATATGTTGTCTATTGTTAAGGGTTCATTAAAAATTCTTTTTAATTTTATCAGAGTAATTATTACATATGGAGTAGAAAAAGGTTCAAACTGCAATTTTAATGCAAATCCACAAGCACGATACATACATTTAAAAAAGTAAAAATCTATTATCAAAACATGCAAAACTCCAGACAAAGGAATGTTAAAGGTTAACAGCACAGACTTCAGTATATTGTCAAGTTAGTCTTCTTATATTGGTGTAACTTTCTACTGATTACTGACAAAAACCATGGTAATTATATATGCATGGAAAAACATAAATGGAGAACAGTATTGCCTTGTGATGGCAAAAGGGACTCAGATAGGGATGATAATCCATGGTCTTACTTGTCTTAATTATAATTGCATTTAATGAGAAGAATGTCTGCATATATAATTTGTGCAATTCAAATGTAAGAGATGATTATTTAAGCTTTTTAAATGCTTTGCAAGGATATCACAAGTATTTTATTTCTTGAATTTGGCAATGGTTACATGACCATATGGGTTTGTCGCTCATAGAATGGTACACTAAAAATGTTAAATTTACTATATGTAAGTTAAAATAAAAAACTTAATCCGTATTTTAAAAAAATATGAGAAAACAGAAAAACTGGCAACAAGTGGTACTTCTAAATCATAATACTTTCAACTATAAAATTGTTATAAAAATGTTAAAATCTACTTAGCACAATGTCCTTTGATCAGGTGATAATAGAGCAACTGGGCAGAACTTGGAGCTGTATTGAATATTATTTTCCCAATATAAGGCAATCGCACACAGGGACCTATGAACAGATTGTAACACATTTCATGAGCATAAAATCATGTTGCCTTATTAATGGCTACCGTGTTTCAGTTCTTGACTTTTGTGTGTAATCATTTCAACCCATTTCAACAAATAGAGTTCTCATTCTCCCATGCTATTTTTCTCAGTAGCACAAGCTTAGAATTTTAAATTACTAAATCAAGATTACTTCACATCTTCTCCATTTAACAGTTGCTGATGTTGCAGATGAGTTTCTCAGTTGCCTTGGAAAGAAACATAAATTGTAATAAATTATATGATCAAAGCACTTAAAATTCAGTATTAAAATTAATATGTCTGTAGCCAGTAATCTCAATTCTTTGCTCAAGTAACCTTTGCCCATCCCAGAGGACACACATGACTATGTTAGACAGTTGTCCTATACTAATGGTATCAGCTTTCTATCTCAAACAACTGAGGCTTTCAGTCTGAGAACTTTGGTCAGGTTGTTTGTCCAGCAAAGGTGGATGTCCAGAAATGTTGAGAAGTGAACTCAAAACACAACCTGCAAAAACGAAGGGTAGGATTGGTAGAAGACTGTCACAGTTTTTTAACTCCACCTGAAGCAAGCCTGAGATTCATCCCACTTACACAGTCGTTTGGTTGGTCCTTAAAGAATCACCCATGATTGTCCAGGAATTGATGGTTCAGGCATGCATTCTATGATCCTTTTCATTTTCAGCATTCTACTCCCTCATATCATTCTAGGATCACCCCTGCCAAGCTGACGAATAAAATTTACTCAGCTCATGCCTCAGAGTTCGGTTCTGGTGAACTCAAACCAAATGAGTATATGGAAATTTGCTGAGCACAAGAAAGACTTAACCCGCTGCTGGATGTCTTCAGATAAAGAGAAATAAAAGCCGTTATTTAAATGCCCACTTTGCTTGTAGCAAATAGGCCCAAGGAGATGTGATTGAGACATCAACTGAGGCTGTTACCAAGAGTGAGTGAGGAATTAGCTGAATGATGAGAGTCAGGTCACATAACAATATTTCAGTTAAATTTCAGCTGAATTATAAAGCTGTTTTCACATTATAAGAAAATCACAGGTTAAAGCACCTCTCTTTCACTGTCAATCATATGGTGATACACTTACAATAGACTATTTTCCTATATTTATATCAGATGTGTTAATGCATTTCTCAGACATTGGTCTTTTTTTCTGTGAAATAGATTTCAAACTAGATGAACTGCTTTTCTATTCAGTTTCTAGACCAAAAATAATTAAAAGAATCATTGAATTCCAGAATTGGAAAGGGCTTTAGAGGACAGCTATTTCAACACTTACGCTGTGCAATACGAATGGAAATCTACACATTATTCCATAACCTAAGAAGCTTCTTGAAAATAGCATGATTGCATTTCCTAAAAATATATTTGTTATAAATTGCTTATATACTTTTTGTTTCTGTTCCTTACTCCTTTTGCATTTCCAGAATATTCTTGGATAGTAAGTGAAACATAAAAACTGAGATATTTCTCTAAATATGGTAACCATGTGCATTAATATGTTTGTTACTCACAGATTCTAAGAAAATTCAAAATACTATACATATGCTTTGGTTATTGCTATTCATTACTGGTGATTATTAATAAGACTGTTATTTCCACTGAGTTCTGAAACCTTAAAATGACTGGTTGACAGTGAAGTACTTAAGGAGAAATGTTTTATTATTTATTTTCCTTAAATAAAATTCAGTATAAAGTCAACACCCTTCAACTTCCTCTCAGTCCCAGGGACTTGCTAACTAAGGCTCTGCCCAGGTCATGTCTTTCACCCACTATGCCCACCATAGTTGCACACCCAAGTTGCATGTGTGTCACTTTAAAGCTAACCAGTTTGGGCGGAGGGCTGAACATTGTACCCTTTCATTAATCAGTCTTTGGACCTGCTTTTTTCCATAAGATTTATGAAGTTTGGCAAGGCAGTTTTTCTTAGGGGTTTTCAGCTCCTGGAAAGAAGAAACAGTTAGGTCTGGTAGCAGACGGTGTGTGCAAAGCACACTGGAATGGCAAGCACTGTGTCCACCTCAGTTACCCACTTCACGTGGGCTCTCTGAACAGCATACAGAGTTCCGGTGGACCCTGTCCCTGGGGGAAAAGTCTGAAATGGAAGTTACTGGTTTAAAGTATTAATTCCACCAGCTGAGAAAGATCTCAGGGCTACAAAGCACACTTAACATCCCCCTGTACTCTCTGTTCTGAACCACCTCAATTTCAGTGTTTGGTATCCCGGGTGACTGACCTGATATGTATGATACCCTACTTGCTCAGAGTGCTGAGTCCTTGTCATGTCCTTGTCCAAACCTGAAACTTTTCTATTTAACTTTAAAAATTGTGCAAAGAGATATCTGAATGTTTCACACTGATGCCAAAAATTACTCCCTGCTCTCCTTGAGGAAACAGAAGCCCTGCTCTCTTCAAAGATCAGAGTCAATTATCCATGACAGCTCTGTCTGGTGACTTTCCCGCTAGTCCCTTGCTACAAAGTGTGAAAGAAGCAGCTGCATATTAAACGTCAGTGGAACTCTCACTGTGTCCCCAGTGTCCCCTTCAAGAACCAAGACTTTAAAATCTATAAAGCTCAGGCTTGCAGGATTATGTATATAGTTGTCAAGTTATATAAATATGCACATAATTATTTGTTTATATAAAGAAAGCGGTCCATACCTGAGTATAGATCATATATATGAATATAATATATCTTCACAAATAGATTAAATATACAATTGTGCATACATATATTTCTATACCTGCATATATTGCATAAATCTATTTGCTAAGTGGGCATATGAGCACTGCTATCCAGAACCAATGTGCATACTGAGAACTCAGCAGTTTATAGAAATGAACATACTAAATAAAGCCACAGCACTTCTAACACCACCTGTGTGAGGTTTTCTCACACATGAACAAATTCTCCAGACCTCTGACACTAAGTGAGTATCCTACAATTTAAGTGAGGGGGGGGGGGAATTAAACCAAGTCCTTCACACTGAGCAGGGTCCGTTTCTCCATTTGTTTGTTTTGTTTGTTCATTCGTGACAGTCTCAGTGTGTTAAGTTTCCCATGCTGTACCCCAACTTGTAGTCGTCCTATATCAGCCCATCTAAAGTGTAAGACTCTATAGGTTTAAGAATTCAGTAACACTAAGCCACCCACACTTTCAGTTTTACTTTGCCAGTTCCAAGTACAGTCTGCCCAGGGTACCTGTAAGTTGATCTGACCTGACCACTGGAGCAGAGTTTCCTGTTGATCATTTTCTACAGTGACTCACAGAACTATACGTTCTGGTAACAGTTTACTCCAAAGGCCATGCAACAACAAAATAGAGGTGTACATAGGACAAAGCACAGGGGAAAAGGCGTGCATGTTCTCAAGGTCTCAAAGTATTTACATATTTAGGAGCTCTCAATCCTGTCACTTAGAGGTTTCCATGTAAGCTATATTACATAGGCATCACTGGTTAAATCACCCCCTCTCTCCAGCTGGCAAGTCTGGTATGAGGTTGCCAGTTTTAACTTCTAGTCATAAAGGCAGTTCCTAAAGCAATGGGCAATCATTCTAAAGATGTCTAGGGGCCACCAAGAGTTATCTTACTAGCATAATCAGGTGTAGCTTTTTGCTATAAATGATATCATATCAGTTTTATCATTCAGGAAATCACAGTGCTTCAGAAGCTGTCAGAAAACTGGGACAAAGCCCAAATATACGGATGTAACTTTAAAGAGGCTTCCACTTCCCAAATCTGTGACAGTTTGATAATCAAAATAAAGAGTAAGAGGAATAAGTCAAGATGGCGGATCAGTGAGCAACAAAATACAAAGCCTCCCAGGAGAAACAACTCATATGCCAGAATAAAACATCCTGGAAAGACCCAGAGAGAGGTCTTGGGATTGTCTTGACACAGGAAGAAATTAAAACATAAAAAAGCTTGTCAAACATGTCAGGACTACAAATGGAACAGCTAAAAATTATGGGACACAGCATTTTCATTGCAACCTGTCAAGTTTGCGCCTGCCTGAATTTGCGCCAGCTTGAATCCACACCGGCTGGCAGAGCTGTCCAATTTCATTCCCGCCTCCACTCACAGGAACCACACCAGTGCTGAAGTCAGGGGTTGGTGACCCCAAAGGAGAGCAGAGATGGTGAAGGGACCTTCATTAATCCACAGTCAATGCTGGGAATGAGACCCCCCACCATGGGAAGAGCACGACCAAATGGGCAACATGTTGGAGTAGGGCAGGAGGAGCCTGAACTGAGAGCAACAGTGACTTCAGTTGGTTGCTCCCTCCCCAGAGCAGATTGTGGGATTTACTTGGACTGGACCACGCCCCTGGCCAGGACCCAATGAGCCATCCCAAATTGATTGCCTACACCTAACATGCACTAACTGGGTGAAGGG
>PVLA01014953.1:0-27768 GCA_004027455.1 Hydrochoerus hydrochaeris
AGTTCCACGGGATCCACTGTACTGGTCTGTGTGGAGATGCCCCAGGAAGCTGACAGAAGTTCCACGGGATCCACTGTACTGATCTGTGTGGAGATTCCCCAGGAAGCTGACAGAAGTTCCACGGGATCCACTGTACTGATCTGTGTGGAGATTCCCCAGGAAGCTGACAGAAGTTGCACGGGGTCTCGCTGTTCTCCTGCTAGGTGTATTCCTGAAAGAATGAAAGACGTCATACTCCGGTGATAGACACTTGCCCTGTTTATAGTGGCAAAAATCACACTAGCTAAGCTCTAGAAACAGTCAAGAGGCTTATCAACATATGAGTGGATAAAGAAAATACATGTGGTACATACACAATGGAGTATCAATCAGCCACGGGGTAAAAGGAAGTTGTGCCATTTGCCAGAAGAGGAGGATGGCACTTGAGACCATCCCTCTAAGTGAAATAAAGCAAACTCAGAAAGTTAAGCACAGTGTGTTTTCTCGTATGTGAGAAACCTAAAATTTAAATAAGTGAATGAATAAGTTGGAAACAATGGTAGGAACCTAGAAGTAACCTCTTGGTGATAGGTCAGGGTGAAAGTGGTGAAGGAATTGAAAACACGTAAGATCACGTGCTACGTGCCAATTTCCCCAAATAAACTTGTAACATGGACAGGCGGTAATAAAAAGACACTTTGACATGCCAAAATCACTATATTGTGATGTGTCTTTGTGCCTGCCCTAATTTCAACATATTTTGTTAGTATTTATTGTTCTTTCTACACTGCAAATGTGTGACTGCCTGTTTTCTTCCCTACAATGAATTTTACATTTATGCATGAATAATGACAGTCTTAACAACCCATTATTGAAAACTTCTAAAATTTAGACTATAATGAGCAATTTTTAATTTAAGTTAATGCTCTAGTACCCCGCAACTTCGAGGAGCACCCAGTTACATGTTAAATTTGCAGAGAAACTTAGCAATATCTGGTGGGCATCAGGGGTACTGTCAGCCTCTAGAATTGTATAGCATATGTTGGAACTCTAACCCCAAGCTAATCCAACTTAAGATGGGGCCTTTTGACTTTGTTAATTAGCTGTTTCTTTTGGTTACAGGGTGCCAGGATAAATTAATGAGATGCTAGATTACTGGAAACCGCCTTGCCCGTGAACCTCTGAGGGGCCCTGTCGATACAATAGATAGCAGTTGCATCCTGCACGGTTCCAAGTTCGGTTCATGGTGATGAATAAAACAATCAGGCTTGCTGGCTCCCTGGGTTTTACTGTGCAGTGTGGGCTTCTGCCAAGCTGTTAATCTATCACACAACAGTAAAAGTGCATGAGTTACACTGAGTACAGAGGGAATGCTATCTACCATTTATACACCTTTTTATCACCTGCAATCTATTATCACTCCTGGATTTTTTACTACATTTATTCTATGTCAGCATCCTTCCTGGGCAACAATGCAAGACAGACGGAGTCCCTGCATCCCTCGGCCCTCTTCTCTGGGGGCTTGAGCCACTCACCGCATGGCAGCTCCTCGCACCCCTGGACTGTGATTAGTGTTAACTCTGTTTTTACCCTTTGTCCCCAGCTTGCATTACCAGAAATGACTCCTATGACGACCTCACACCTCTGCTGAAATTTATTTATTTATTAAATTACTTTTTTATGACTGTAAGCTATTTTAACAAAATGATTCAAAGGAATGAATGATAGTATTTCAGTAGAAATGCGTGCATGCATGTGACCTGAAGTCAGAAGGGCATTATGCTCAATTTTGGGAGGCTTTTATATTACACCATGGTATCTGTGCTTCTGTCTCCTTTGTACGTCAGGTGTTATTTTATCATCATACTTTTTTCTTTCTGACAATTATCCTCAGAAAACTCTTTGCATTCCATTTGTAACCTATCTATTCCAAGTTGCTTTTTATTGTTACCTGGAGAAAATGCTTTCCTCTGGGCTTCTCACTTTCTCTTTTATGCATGTTTACTCCCATAAAATTTCCCTGGGTCAAGATTTTTTCCAGCTGGAATCCCCTCAGATTTATGTTCTTTCTGCTCACAGATTTAAATTCTTTGTGATGATATTCTGTGATTGAATTTAACCTCTAGCTGTCACAGTCTTTCTCCCAATTCTTATTTGCTTCATTATCTGTATCGCATGCACTTTTTTGCACATAGATTTATTCCCAATCACTGCTCGTTTTGTATCCTGTGACTAGTCACTATACTGTAGACCTTGTCAAGTAGCAGCCCCTTGTTTTAATTGGAAAAAAATTGTCCTGGGATGAAAAAGTGTTGTGGACACTTTTTCCTAGAGAAAATGTGCTCAGTAACGCCTGCTCTTTCTTGAAGGAGGTAACCTGATGCAGTCGTGATGGGCAGGGAATATAAGGCAGAGGAGAGGAGGAACTTCTGGAGCTCTCACGACTTCACAAGCAACCAGAGCTGGGCGGTGTGGAAGGTTTCTGCAGGTCCTATAAGAACCACGAACTGCAGAGCAGAAAACTGAGGCAAAGACTCCTTCTGTCTTCTCTTAGTATCTCTGTGAGCAGTGTTTGCTGCGAGGGTGACTGTCTGCCTTCCCATCCTGTCTGGGCCACTCTGCAGAAAGCTGGATCCTACAGGTGCTCTTGGGAGAAACGGAGGACTTTTCTCCAGATGGAAGAAAGGATGCTGATCTGCCAGGAAAACATGAAAAGCCAGGGGCCTTTCTTAAATGGAATTCTCATGTGGTTATCAAGGGAAACAGAGTCAAGAGCTTCTCAACCTCCTCTCTCTGGTGCAGACTTCATGAAAGATCATTTCAAAGCCCTTTGAAACACCTGCTGTCAGTCCTCTTACCTGAACACTCAGAAGTGTATCTTGTTTCTGATTTCTTATTATGGTCAAAATACATTTTCTCTCTGCTTTGACTTATCTACCTTTTCTTTCCTACTTTCAATTTCTTATTCCGTAACCATTAAAAAACATGCAAAGAGAAAGGTAAAATTCAAGATATAATGTTGTTCTCCTTCAGCTTCTGCCCCCCTGGCCAGCACTCAATACATCCTCCAGAAAACTATCAGGAAAGACATTTTTAAAAGTCTTTGCTTAAAACCCACATTCGATAATGCTCACACTACCTAACTAATTTAATCCTGCACATTTTCCCATTTTTCTCTCTATACTCTAACTATTCATTTTGTCTTCATTCTGCTTAGTTCTATTGTATATCCTTTTGTTATCTGTTATGTTTGTAGGGTAGCATCTATTTTTCTCACGATGAGGCCAACTCCCTAAGAAAGAGACCAGTCTTTTGTTTGTAGGTGATTCTTGAAACTTAAATCAGTACTCTGTTCAATGTAGGTGCTCTGTAAAATGGATTACTAGATATACTTGTAATCCCTGTACATTTTCAAAGAAAATGTTTTTAGTAGATGATTGCAGTACATAATATTTAATTCATCTCAGGGATTATGTACATGAACTTAACATATGTACATCTTAATAGATGTTAAAGTTTTCAAATTATGTTAAAGTTTCCAAATGAATTTAGGAAGATAAATAAGTGTGTCCTTTATGGCAATCTCTTAGGCGTCTTGTACATTGTTTGTATTACTGGGAGGTAAAAGCTATGATCATTAGTAACATGTGTTTCATTAAAGAAACTTACTATGCAAACTGAAGAAATCTTTAGCCGTCAGCAGGTGCTGTGCCCTGTGCTGTAATGATTAGCGGTCATTGCTCCCTGCTCTCACACCATCTATCTGTTTACCTACTTGTTTTTGTTATCCTGGTGATTGAACCTCGGGTCTCACATAGGAGAAGTAAGCACTCTGCTGCTGCGTTATGCCTTCTGTCATTCCACACGGCTTATAGTTGGCAAAAACCACGAAGGCCTAGCAAGAGACTGTATCTGACAGCAGCACTGAGGCACTGGTAGTGACTAAGGACTGTGCTGAACTGAGAATTGTGGTCAGTAAGCGCTGCTGTCCAAGCTGCTGGGAGCAGAATGAGACCTCAGACACTTGGACAGGCTTATTTTGTTTGCACTTCTACTCACACTAATTAGCGTGATTAATAATTTGGTGTTTGAAATATAAGACTCCTAAAAATGCAGTGAAGCATTGCGACAGGACGGCGGTGTGAAACACCTCCCTCCTTATTCTAACCAAGGGGTTGCTATTGTACATTCATGGCACGATCAGAAAATCTAGGGTGTTTAATTTTAAAAACGGGTTACAGAAAAAGATGCATTGCCATGAATCCAGGGCCAAATATGCCCCCTGGCTCTAACGGCTGGCTCCCTTGCTGCGCTCCTTCCTGAAGCAGCTCTGGAGGACATCCTCTGTGTCTCTGGCTGCACTGTCCTGGCTCCTGGGCGTCCTGAACTGATTCCAAACGTTTCCCTCTCATGGTGACTTTGACTCTGGGGAGGAGCCGGAAGTGCACAGTGCCAGAGGCAGTGAATAAGGTGGATGAGGTCACAGCATAATTTTTCTCCCCTGATAATTAATTTTATCTTTTAATTTTTTAGTTGATTTTACTGCTGCATGGTCAGGTTCCAGTGGGCCTGCCTTTCTAATGGATGGTGTTTGCCAGAGGCAGCCACCATATTTTTGACCGCACCTTTAAAAAACACCGACCGAAGAAGACTTCCAGGACGGCTTTCAAAAGTAGCGAGGAGATGGGATAATTGTGCTGAAGAGAGGAGAGTGACACTTTGAAGGGGCCTCGGGGCGATGTGTCCCTCAGTAACAAATGTTTAAAACTTAAATCATCACCATACATTTTGATTCGGTCTTATTTCTAATTCTAAAGCATGTGCAAGGAAGTCTGCAGATGCCGAATTGCAGAGAAAAACCCTTTATTGGCTTTATCTGTTTTGCAGTGTAGAAACAGGTCAGTGGGAAATGGGAAAACGTGGAGGAGCCTGCAGCAGAGAGGAACACAAGGAAGTGGCCGCAGCCCCGGCCAGGGTTATTGAGAGAGGACAGGGCTGTGCCTCTCTGCAACGCCATCTGAGGGACCCCACGGCACAGAAAGGTGCAGGAATCCTGTACCTTTCTTCTTTATTCATGCATGTATGCTTTAAGATTTTTTTTTTAAGATTACCGTCCTAAGGGTAAAAAGCGCAGGATAAGGGTGAATAGAAGCCCCTCCACCAGGGGTTCCCTGCTTTCTCTCCACAGAGGTGTGCACAGTTAGAAATCCTGATGTTTCCCTGGGATGGAGCCTGCTGTTGGCGAAGACCCGGCTCTCTGCAGCCCTTGACATACATCCAATGCTTGCGACATTCACGCACCTGTGAAACTTATGCATTTTCGTGTTTCCAGGTAGTAAGAATTTTGAGACTCACATTAAACCCACTTTCTAATGGCCTTTGCTTGTCACCAACTGCAAATCAGGTTCTGAAGACGTAGGATGCTATTTTAACTTTGAATTGGTGAAAGGTAGTTTCACATGAATGGGTCCTTGCCGTAATCACAGGTATTACGGTGCCTGTGGCTAGAGAACACAGAGACCAAGACAGTTCTTTGTTCGTTAACCGAGAGGAGTTGGGCGTCATGCCTGCAAAGTGAACATAACGGACGCCACACCTTCCGGCGAGCTGAAGGTAGTTTAGGTCATCAGTACATAAAGCGCATAAACGTTGTAGGATTATGGTCCCTATCACATTCCCTTTTATAAATTTATGATGTAAACAGATGGACGATAACGTAGTTACTGTAAAATGTAGTCTGAAATAATTTCGTTTGCTAACTAAGTCAGTAGCATGGGGTCATTTTCTTATCCCATAACTTTCTCTGGAAAGTTAAAACACAGTCTGATTAATTGAAACTTTGGCTGTCGGCTTCTGTTAATCAGAGTTCTACTGTACCTTCCCTCTAAATTCACCTTTGATGTTAATTAGAAATTTAATTTTTAATTCTCATACCTTTGTGACTCAAACTATCCTCTTTAGATATTGATGCGCTTTCAATTTTTAACACGTGTCATTAAAAGATCATAAGCCGCTAAATATTATTCCTGACATGGGAAAATCTTAATGAAGACGAAAAACTCCAAGTGATATAATGTAATTATAGTTGTTAGTGTGGTTGTGTGCCAGTTTTATCGTAAACAACACCCTAAACATTATTTTTTAGGCTTTTTATAGTTCATTTCTTCCGTAATTTATCATAATTAAATTTTGACATTTGGAAATTTGTTCACAATTTTTAAATGTAATCTTTTTAGGCTTCTTTGAAAAGGCTCATTTGAACTTCAAACACCAAACTGTAGCCATCAACTAATTAAAGAGGATAGAGATCATGAGGAGAATCAAAGCACCCTGTCCCTTTCCTCTTTACTCCCACATGTGTGCTCTAAGATCTATTTTTTTAAGATTATCCTCTTGAAAAGGTAAATTCCTAACACATGGCCTTTGTCTCACTGATGGTATATTTTCTACTATAATAAACACATTATTGGTCCATTTCCTGGCCACTGTGGAAAGGACTTCACTCTTCAGATTCACTGGCATACTTAAGGGATTTGCTGGAGATTTCCTAGGTGCAAGGCAAGACGGACACCCTTTATCCAGAGACTAAGTTTGGACATAAGCAGTAACATTTTTTGCTCTTAGTAGTCACAGACTTGCTTTCCCTCTTTGCCTATATAATTCTACTATCCTGAGACTGTCATACCTAAGCGATGGTCGGAAAGATTTATGCACACATGTTTTACAAAAACCTGCTCAGTTTAAAGTTGATGTGTGCTTATTTTTGTTAATGATTTATAGCAATTAATTCTTGTTGGAGAAAGCATTAGTATCATCCAAAGCTGTTAGTGTTAGAGCTGTCAGCTATCCAAAGGACTTGGCTGCTTAATGTTTAATTCTTTTTTTTTTTTTTGCTACTAAGTATAAAAAGCTAAAAAAAAAATTACCATCAAATAAAACAAAGTGAAATTACAGTGTTTTACTCAGCAAGTTTCACATCTAACACCTCTATATTTTTTGACATGGGGATTTTACTCATTTCTACCAACAGTGGCCTAGTGGGATGCTTTCAAGCCACAATGACACTAAGAAGCTATTCTTAGTTAGCAGGCCTTCAGCCCTGCAAGGGTTAAGAGTTTTTAAAATTGATGATGAGTACAGAACTGTGTGAAGAAATAAATGGAATCAAATCAAATGCAATGAAATAAAAACAAAAATATGTACTAGTCAAGAAAATAAAAGACGATGGAGAAATTAGACTTCTACTGTTTTCTTAGTCTAATTTTAGGGATTGGACAGGGTAAAAGGCTGGGATATGTAGGCTCTCTTGGGATGAATACATCTTAGAAACATTTAGAATCACTTAATTTTAATAACGGACAGAGGGAAAACCATAAAACTCATTTGCACAAACAGAACTTATGTCAGAAGCTCAGGTGTCTTGCATGCATCAAATGCAAGATTTATGCTTTGGGTACTAAAATGGTTCTGTAAAAATGACAATTTTCTTTAGCTGCACAAATGAAACTTTCTCCTAGATAAAGCAAAACATTAATTTAAAACACGAATTTCCCATAGTTTTGTTTCTTTCTGCAAAGGAAATACAGTGGTCAAAATCTAGCAATTTTAAAGAATCCTTAAATAATACAATATAATCTGTTTATCAGAGGGAGATATTAAAAACTTAAAAAGGAACAGAGCATTGCACTTGAAAGTGTATTGGAAGGATTATGGAGATCAAGTCAGGTATTAATAATCAAGTGAGCCAGGACCAACAATTTGAGCAAGTTTAGTAAAAGAAACTTTGAGGCCACTGTGGAAGTAGTTTCAGGATATAATCATTTGAAAGATAAAGATGCAGTGTTCAGATTTTGGCTTCTCTATTTAAGCAATGTGCTAGCCTGTCTTCCCTTTGCTGGGATAGAAGACCTGATATTCATAATTTAAGGAACTTGTTTTGGCTTAGGGTTTCTGTCAGTGGTTGTCTGGATTCAAGAAAGAAATGGCAGAGGAAAGAAATTCAGTCATACCAGCCAGACAGGGAGGAGAGAGAAGGAGAGAGTTGGAGACAGGAAGAGGGGTAAACATCAGGAACTAGGATTGGTGCTTCTGGGTCACTCACCTGTGACCTCTTCCAACCAGCCTTGACCTTCAGAGAGCACACTGAGCTACTGAACTTCTCAGTGGGTGAAATCCCTGACAAGTATAGCAGCTGCCTACAAATGCACAGTACTTCTGAGGGACTCTTTAGATCTAAGCCGTAACAAGACCCTACTGAAAACCATTGTTTGTGAAGGAATGAATAGGAAGAATGACTCCTCTTAAATTAAGCAATTTTTGTTTTCTGAGAAAAACTTGATAGCAGGGTTAAACATTAATTTTTAAGTCAAATACATCCAAACAATATGTTGGCCAAATACTCAATCTATAATGTGAACAGTTTTCTGTAGTTTGGTATCAAAGGCTGCCCATCTTATCTTGAAATAAGTCTGAACAATCATAAGCTGAATTGATGCTCAAAAGTTTTATTTATCCACAGAGCAGACAAGTCTTCAAATAGCCTAATGGCGATTCCTTGGTAACTGAGGAAATTCACAGCAACAAGGGCAGTGTGGGAGTCGGGTGTGACATCCATTTGTCTCACTCCTACCATGAAAAACGCAGGTAGAAGGAACCAAGGAGAAGAGCTTCTTCACTTTCAATTTTGCCGGATTCACAGATTATTAATTGTCATTTAGAAAGTGCTCAAGGTTTTGAGCAAAACAACATTTACCACCACCCGGTGCCAGCCCGAAGCTGTGTGTGCTTTCTGGACAGATTGGGGGTGTGGCTGCAGTAGTTAAGGCTCAGCTGTTCACCATCACCCCACTGCCAAAACGAGGGGTCATCGGGATAGCGTGGCTTGGCTATACAGTTTGCTGAAACATACGAGGAAGAAATGACACCATGATTGTAGCCAAGACTAGAAAAAATATAAAATACTTTTTCCTTCCTTGATACTGTACAGCCTACATGGACTATTAACCTAAAAACTGAATTCTATGAGCCAAAAAGAGTGTGTCTCCCTGACAGCGCCATTCAATTGATCCCCGGCTTTTGCACAGGGCTTGGTATTTACTATCATTTTTCTTTCTGTTTCATATGTAAGATTGATTCCATAATTAATTAGCTAGTCTTATTCAGAAAATCTAGAACTTTCCTTAAATGCAAGTTACTCCTTTGTTTCATCCCTTGCTTCTAAAAATACACAACGTTCAACTTTTTTAAAATATACTCAGAAAATGAACTGAAAGTATTGTGTTGAGACCCTGGACTGTGAGTTATAACAGAAACGTTTGGTGCATGTATGAAATCCTTATAAGGTGAACTTCAGGAAGATCTTGTCATTCACTGCAAACTGTTTCACTAGGTCTCAGGATCCTGGGGAGAAGATGCTCGCTTTTGACTGTTAGCCAACACTTTAGAAAAATGTAGCTCAGCCATGGTATTTAATTTTCTTTTTCTGTTTTCTTCTCTTCCAAAATACTCTTACTTGAAGTGTAGAAGCTAGGATCAGAGTGTGCTTAGTAGAATTCAGAAAGCAAAAGGATAAAAACTAATTTTTAATATCCCTCATAAATATGTCAGAAGAAGAGAGACTTTTGATTATTAAATTAACATCAAAACAGTTTCAGAGAGCCAAAAGGGTTCAATTGGATGCTTGTGGAATTATTTAATAAGAGAGAGCCTTTGAAATATAAAGTTAAATAGGAAGTTTATGTTTCACATTTAGAAATTAAACAATACAATTCTTTTAATAAATAAAGACAAGATTGAGAGGACAATGACTGGGTTATTTTGTTGTTTTCTGCAGCGGGGACCCATTCTCAACTGCTGACTGACTTCCTAAACCACGAAGTGGCTCTCAAATGGAAGAGTTATGCTGCTACCAGGCATTTCTGAGATATGCTTCACATCCATGCTTGTTGTTAATATAGTAAGATGGACAATTAATAGGGAGAGGCAGGCTGTGGTATAGTGGACATTAATTTGGCCTAATTCAGGGAGAAATGTGAATACACTTGCAGAATTAATGTAGTAAGTTATTTGACAAAAAGATCACACTTGTCAAGTAAACAGTGCTTTAAAAAAACTGTAGGAAAAATGTCATTTCACAAACTTTTACAAAGGGCACCGTGGACTGGTAGCGCGACAGTGGTCTTCAGCCTTGTTTTCCTGCAGTCTGAGGCCTGCTGGTTTGTCTTCCGTCCAAGTTTCCTTGGTTGCAAGTGACACGGAATTGAGTTTGGCTGTCAGTTCACACACTGGGCTTGGAGCTGTGTGCGTGACCCTGTTGGCATTCTCCAGATAAAGAGCAATTTTTCTGTGCTCAGATTCTTTGCTTTTAGAGTGGAACCCCTGGAGTGGGAATGGGCAGTGCACACACGTGTTTCCAAAAGAGTTGTTAGGGACTAAATTAAGTAGCAACATTAGTGCCCTGGAAAGTTTGTAGAGATGGTAAATATTCTCTGTTCTTATCTTTTACTGATTATATATATATATATATATATATATATATATATATATATATATATAAAATGCTGCTACTCTTGAGGTCTTAATGAACCACTTCTGAGTTTTAGAGTAGATTAAACGAAAGAAGAAGAACATTGTTATAATATGAATGAAATCATAAACTAAATAATGCTTTTGAAATGTTTTCACTTGGTAAAATATGGGGTTTGCTAATAAACCTCAGGTGAGCGGAACAAGAGCCTGTGCTACATAAACCAGCCTGGAGTGTCTGTGTGTGTGTGTGTATACATGTGCACATGCATGTATGTGTGTGTGTGTGTGTATGCATATGTGTGCACATGCATGTGTGTGTGTGTGCATGTTTTGTGAGTGCCGGCATGAGGTGGGCTTCACTTGTTGGGTCATTAAAGATGGCCATCTCCATTTTATTCTGTGATGTCCAAATGAACAAAACAGACCACTTTTCCTTCTTTTGAAAGCACCTGTCCATTGCATTTTTCACTATGGTCACCTACGATTTATGGCAGACATTTCTGATCTTAATGAGGTCCTCAATCCCCTTTTATCTTCCTTGGTCCGTTTTCTCTGAAGAACTGGTATAAATAAGAAAGCTAACTAACTGGGTTCTTTTACTTTTGAGATGAGTTGTGCTTTGTGAATCTTGAAATGTGTTGAAACCCCACTGTCCTTGTGTTCTCTTGGGTTAAATCACTGTTGTAGAAAGCTGAATAAATCCAAGAAGCTGGAGTTCATTCAGATCCATCTTCTATTATTGCTCTCATTTACTTTTTCTTGGAAAATTTCTCCCTTTTTGATGTATCATACACATTTGCCTTGGTTTGAAATTCCTGGTGGTGTTTTGCTTCTCCTCCCATCAAATGGTTGGATAAAGACAGCTATTATTCCATTCTGCTGGGAAAATCACCTCCCATTTATCCCACACTCTCTATTTATCTATGTTACCTCCTTAGCTTTCAGATGATGAACAAAAAAAGGTAAAATATCCTTTCTTTGACCCACATGGCTTATTTTTGCCAGCACAAGAAAGCCATTGAGTATGACACTGCTGATTTCTGTTTCCCCCACACCACCCATCGTATCCAAACTTACATTCTGCTACTAACGCACAGTGCTTTCTTTTCTAGTTACTCTGCACTCAGGAGAAAAACCCAAACATACACAAGCACCTTGGGCTGGAAACCTGAAGTCACTGCAGCTTCTGAATTCATTGTTCTCCTCAGGGACACGGACAGTGACATCTGACTACTTTTAAGTTTTTTCTTTACCCAGCTCTATTTCAGGCTGAGCTTTCATTTTTGGATAACTACTGGGCATTGTTTCTGTCTACCTGATGGCAAAGATCATATCTTATTAATCTTTAAATTTCTTGCACTGTCTAAACCGCAAGTACACAGCCTTTAAATTGATATTTTTTAAAACAGGAGGTCTCGATATGTCACTAAATTTCCCAAGCTGGGCTGGAACTTGCAGTCTTTCTGCTTCAGCCTCCCGTAACTCCGGGACCACAGGGGTGGACATCAGGCCTGGACGTGGGGGATTTTAGGCTGCCGTGGATTTCTCTTTACTCTGGAAGCTTAGGGTCATTTAGATAAGAACATCATCTTGAAAATGTGGGATATGTTACTTTTCTATGTCATGCTTTTATTTTAACCCTTTGCTTCTGTTACTATTCTGGCACAAATTTAGTTTTTTCCTCCTTTACAAGAGAACCAGGAAGGAAATGTGGATACTCCTAACACCGTCTCTTTGGAGCTGCATAGAAGCTGGGGCAGCACGGCCCTGTGCGAAGTAAAAGCAGTATGTAAGGCAGTGGCTAGAAACCGACTTCGATCCTATGATAATTCATATGCTTGCAAGAAGACGGTCATGGTTTTGCTGTGCAGGCTGACTTTTATGAATGTGTTTAGCCAATTTTGAACTGGAGGTCTGTGCAGGAATTTGTCCTGACATTTTTGTGTGACCCAACTCACTTTATATCTCCATATTTTGGTTCTTTTTCTCAGCAGTGAACACACTGAGGCACACAAATACAAACTTTTGTAAGAAAGATGATATAATCCCAGCTCCAACATCGACTGGATTCCTAGTTTTTGTTGAGCCTCTTAAATTGGCCTCAGTTTCCTCAATGTTTAAGGAAGAGAGTTAGGTTTACTGTGCATAACTGAGTAGAGAAACCTACAGCATCCACAGAGTAAAACATTCTTTTTTCTCTTTATTTTTCTTTACCCTTTTAATGTTATAATATTTTTATTTTTTACTTTTGTTCTTTCTATGAAATCCTCAAATCCTTCCTACCTTTCTTTGTTTTACCTTCTTTTTTTCTCTTTACATTTTTCCCCTTCTACTACTTTGGATTTTTGTTGTGTGGATTGCTCCTGATTTTGCATTATACTATAGCATAGATGTCCAGAGATACATGAAGTTTTTATATGCTTTTCAGTGCATGGAGAATTAAATCATGAGCACATTTCCTCCTAAATAGCCAACAAATTCTTAATTCAATTTCTTAATAAAGGCGATCATTTTCAGATCAAGCACTAGCATCAAATCTGCAGGTGAATTATATTTATATTTTTATTTCCTAAAGACATTATATGGAGTGTCCCAACTGTACACTAAAATTGGTCATAGCATTAAATACATCTCACAAATTGCAAGTAACAAATGTAGTCAATAACTTCTAATTATTATGATTACATTGGATTAAATGTAAAAGAACTATAATTATATCGTGGGTACAGTGAAAGCTTTCATAGTACCATAGTATTTCAGTGCTTTTATTAGGATTCATTCAGCAATCCTACCTCTGCAATATGCAGCCACCTACAAAAAGCAGCACATTTTTCCTAATGTAGAGTAATTAGAATGAGAGTTAAAGGGTAATTTAAAAAATTAAAGTAATACATTATATCTATGAGCTATCTGCAGTAATGCGGGATCTCACTGAATTAAAGTTCTTGACTGGTGTTTGAAGGATGTGTGGGACACTCCTTGGCAGAGTAGAGGAATAGGAACCTGAGCCCACAGGTTTCTTAGGAGGAATAGCAAATCAGCAGCAAGACATCGCGCTCGGTGGAGATGGGGTAAGATGTGTCCTGAGGTCCTTTTTTCCTTCTCAGGTAAGACTCTGCATGTTACATGCGGGCAGTGTGGTATGTAACTATAAGTAAATGGAAACTATTCCATATTTTGAAAGCAACAGTGGTTTTCCTGAATACCCCGGAAGCATGGACTTCACAGGACAAACAAAATTTGGGAACCTGGTTGATTTGACAGCTGTGTAAACTGAGTCACACAGGTTCACAGGTGCGTCAAGCCAACTAATGCATCTCTCCCGCTTCAGTTAGGGAGTTGGGCACAGTTTGAATTCTGCCTTATTTCTCTGTGCTGCATTAAAATAATTTGCTACTTGATAAATTGATTTAATCTGCTTTACCATAGTGTTCTACATTTTGTGGCTCTTCATATAGATTAGCCATGCCCTTCTCTATTTGGGTGTTAAAGCAATTCATAAAACCATCAGCATTTGCAGAAATAAAAACAACAATATAATGGACTGCCCAGCTGTTTGGAATTCAGGTTTCAGCCAGGTCTTCCGTCTGCACTCTGGTCTCGGTGACCACTAAAGGACATCTGGCTTTTCTGGTTGAAATATATCTTGATTACATTTGATTCAGACCTATCGCTGCATTGGACCAGTATTTCATGATAGCTTCTGGGCTCTCTGTTTTTACTTCCATACATTCCTCTGTCCCTTTATCACAAATGCTTTTGTTTGCTCCTTAGAAGCCCCACTCTGAACACCTGCTGGGAACATCTTATCTGATTCTTAACACTTCTAGATCTACCCTTGGTCAATTCCCAAATCATCCTGGACTTAGACTCCATCTAGACACTGGCTAATTAACAGCAACTGAGCTGCATTTCTCTCATTGCATTTGTGAAGATAGACACTCTTGACAAAAGATACAGATGGTATAAACCATTGTTAATTTTGCTATTTGGACAAAGACATCCGGCTTTAAAGACACCAGATGTCAAAATAAGTTGCGAGGGAGACAAGACTGAAATTTTCAAAAGCACAGGAAAGAACTCAGTGACTTTTAAAAACAAACGAGGCAGCTAAGACTGAGCTTCACTGGAATGAGTGAGATGAGTTGCCAGAGATAATAACAGGGAGCTCACGACCACGTTCCCAAGATGAGCATTGCTCAGAGTAAGTCCTGTTTTTGCCACAGGAAGAGTAAGGGGTGCTGCTTTCTGCACCAGAGCCTAGGTGGCTCGGTTTTCACAGGTTCCCTCCAAAAGCTTAAGGGGTCCTTGGCCTGGGAGAGACCACGGGCTCCCTGATCCTCAAGCCAAACTCAGACAGGCCACCGAGGGTAGGAGGCAGCCGCCTTCCTAGCAGAGGTGGACAGTGGTGCAGAAATGTGCTTCATCAGTGCTGTAACGGCCTTGGCGATGCAGATGTCCCGAAGGAACAAGTGTGACACAGGGAGGCCAAACCCAGCCTCTGCCGCCCAGCTCCTGGGCGTTGCTGGAGCCCAGAGGGTGTCCGGCCAGCGAGCGAAGGTTGGCAGATGCCTGGACCCCGACTCTTAACGCTGGTTTCTGTCTCAGTGTCCGTGCTAAAGCGCTTGTGCAGCGGTGCCTTCTTCAAGTGCACGAGGAGACAAATGCTGGACCCGGACCTTGCATCCCGTGGCGGGGAAAGGGTTTCCCGTGGAGCCGTGGCCGTGCACGTGGACCCTGGTCACGCGTGCACCTGCTGAGGGTGCCCTGGCCTGCCTGCAGGCTCCTGCTTTCAGTTTCCTTCTCGTCTTGGCTGCTGTGACTGCTCTAGATGCCTCATCAAGGTAGCGGGGTTTTGAATTCTTTATAACACAGGCTGCAATTCCCTTATTTCGATGGTTTTAGTTTCTCTTGTCCCTTTGGAATAGACACAGGACTCATTAATATAACTTGATCACAGAGTAACCAGTACTGAAAATTAACTTGAGTTAAAACGAGATTAATTAGCCCACAAGAAGATAAGTTGGGTGTCAGGTACAGGTTCTTTCAGTTAGTTTCCCAGAGCAATGCAGCCCAGCTCTTCAAAAGGTTACCCCACATCAATTATCTCTTCTTTACTTTACATTATGTGTAATAACTATGTCAATATTCTAGATATGTCCACATGTGCTTGTGTACGTATGTGTGGAGAGTGACAGAAAGGATTCTGCATTTTTAATTTTTAAAAAATTCTTTTTGGTGCCAGGAATTGAACTCACAACCCTGCATTTGCCAGGTAGGTGCTTATGCCACTGAGCTAAATCCCCAGCCCCCACATTCTGCATTTTTATGACAAAGACTCTCTAACCATATATTTTAAAGAATTTTAGTATTCCATACCAGAAGGCAGTTTCTGTTAGTGGAAAAATGTTGATAAAGACAAATCTCAAAAGTAAAATTATTGCATTTTTTTGTTTTTACAAAACTCAGACTATTATGCCAGATAGTGTTTTATAAGTAAGTTCTTTTAAGTGGCTAATATAGCAAGAAACACTTCTAGATTCCATATGATGAGTCCATAGGTATAGAAAGGAAATAGTTTAAATACATATTTTAAACTGCTTTTATAAAATAAAAAAATTTAGAAATAAGAACAATATTTACTACCATGCTATGGAAATGCCTCAACAAATAAGTGATTTGCTCAAAATATATTTTTCAAGACCTCACATACAAATGATCAGCTTCTTTCTTTATGGAAATGTTAAAGTGCATTAACTGGAATTCCTCTACTGTGTAATTAGGAAATTTACTGCACAAAAATAAAAGCATATTTCTGAATTGCTGCCTGACGTGACTTACCATATTAATCATGGTTTAAAAAATCACTCAGGATACTACTTTGGGAAGAATACTTCAGCCACAGGGGTCCATCTCAAATAAAAATGAGAACGGAAGCTCCCCTTAGCAAGTTGCTCTCTTGGTTGCAATGCTGTGTAATTACTTCATAGATGTTTCATCTGTTTGCTTTTATGATATAACGAGGTACTTAAAAACAGAAAAAATATTTTTTCTAAACTATTTTTCTTAGAAACTAAAAGAACACATATAGAAGGGGTGTAGCAACTTTGTGCATAAAATAAAACACAAGAAATAGCAGACTGAATTAGAGGACTATTTTTTCATGCTCTTCAGTTTTATTTTTCTCTTTTGCTCTCAACACTCTGACACGTACACTGGGCCTTCAGTCAATGAGGCTTAGAAGGGATTTCTTAGATGAAAAAGAGAGCTATGCATTAGCTTTAATTTTATCTCTAGTGTGGACTGAGCCCCAGAACAAATATTAACTCCTCTGGAGAAGCCAACCGTATGAAGAGAAAGCCCTTCTAAATTATATTATGTACTCACACAATCTTTAATAAGGCTCTGTGAAAAATTAGAAACCTATCACATTAGGGAATGATGACATATTTAGACTAGTTTTCTTGGGAGAATTTCTCATTTTAAAATTGTCGTAGTGGCTGTTTGGATTTTAGTTCCTGCTTCCGAATCACAGGCACAGCCTAAGTTTGGTGCTAATGTCCCTTGGATAGGACAGCATAGATTTTGTGTAGCTACTTCTCTTATGGCTATTTTCTGGCATCAAATAACAAAACAACAGTTACAATAAAGACCTCTTTCAACCTTCTACCTTCACAGGACATACATAGTCAGTGAAAATGTTCACACACACACTGGATAGAGAATTCAGATTATAAAAATTATGTGTGGAATCAATTTCAGACAAAATCTGACTTTATTTAAACTGATCTAAGTAAGTTTTGTATATAACTAGGTGAGGAACCTTTGAATTCTGAATTTTTCAGTCATCTTGCTTGACTTCTCATCTGATGGAACCACTATGGAGCAGGGTAAGGGTGAAAGGGCTGGAGATTGTGGTTACTTAGTGTTAAATTTTCCCGAGTGAGTGGACAGTTTGTAGCTATTCGAAACTGTCAGAGGCAGACAGATATTTTCACGGTGGGTGTCATTTGCTCCTTCCATTGAGATGATTACTAAGTTGTTCTCTGCACCTTGCAGATAAGATGAGCACGGGAACACAGAGTTAGTTTCACTGTAGGGACAGTGGCTTCCACCCAAGAGCTCTCACCCTGTTGGTCTCTTGCTGCCCAAGGAGCAGGCTGTGTGGACACAGAGGAGCTGGTGGACAGGAGGAGGCAGCATCTGGAAGCATCTCTGAGGGGTTCATGTTCATCTGGACATTCTGACATTATATAAACACTTCTGCTTTAGAGACCTCATCACAGCTGTCTTTCTTTCCTGGAATCTCAAGAGTATATTGAATTTTGTGGAGTACTGGTTATATTCCACATTGTTTATTCAGTATTAATTTCTTCTCTAAAGAAACATCTGTATTCAAGTTGAGAGTTCTAATAAGGATGATCAATACTGCTATGTTTAGTACCTAGAGGTTACTGCTCTAAGCCCCAGGCCATCCTGGGTGAGGTTTTAGGGAGGTGATTACATCATGGGGTGTGATACCCATCACTGGATTACTTCATGGATGAGCTTATAGCTGTATGTGATGCTGGAGGTGAGGCCTGCTCTAAGGAGGTGGTTACCAGGGGACGTGGCCTGGAAGTCTATTTCCCTCCTCCTCCCTTGATCACTCTCTCCTGTGCCCTGAGCTATTTCCTTCTACCATACAGCTCTACCATGATACCCTGCCTTGGAGCCAGCAATGAACTGAAACCACTATGAATTGTGAGCCAAGGTAAACCTTTCTTCCTTAAATTTTTGGTTGTGCCAGCAATGTGAAAGCAACTAAAAGAAATACCAGTTAAAAGATTGGCATTAAGTCAGAAAGTAAAAGATTGTTTTTTACTACTCAGGAAGAACAATCTGATGTGTCCACCAATAACTGATACCTCAAGAGGAAGTAAAGTGTCCACTTTCTAAATGGTGGGAGTGAACAGGAATTTCCAGCACGCTGATCTGGATTTTAAATATTTATTTGGCCATGGGCTAAGTCAGATGGTGAAAGAGTACCATTTCAGTTGTTTCAATAATTTTTCTACAACATTTTATGAGGATTAAGATTTTACAAGTAATTTGTAAATCTCATTGGGAATACAAAATTAATGAATAATATAATTATATAATACAACCTAGAACTTACTGGATATGTGCTCACTGTCAGACATTGACATAATGCTATAATCACTAACTCATTTATTTCCCAGGACAACTGTGAAAAGGAGGAAACAGGATCACATTCACATTTTTCAAATGAAGAAGCTGAGACCCAACATGAGTTTTTATAGCTCAGTCAGTCCTGTGTGACGTGGCTCCCAGCCTGCACCTCCTAACCACACTGTAAATTCCACTTTCTCAGTACTGTATGTTCTGTTGCAGTAGGATCTCATTTTTGTTAAATCCAACACTGTATCAGCACTTCAAAAAAAATTTTAGCTAGTCCAGTGCAAATTTTAATACATATGGCAAAAAACCCTAAGTCAACCTATAGATCAGAGTAGAGAAATCCAGATATCTAAATCCGATCTGTCATATGTGTACTCTTCCTGTTTTATCTTTGCTGAGTTTTTAAATTGTCAGCTGGTCATGGTAGTGCACAAATGCAGTCCCAGCACTCGGGGAGGCTGAAGCAAGAGGACTGTAAATTTGAGCTCAGCGTGGGTAATTTCACAACTTAGGGATAACTTGTTTCAAAAAAGACCAAAAGAGACTGAACAAAGGGAAAGGCTTGGGGATATGTCTCAGTGCAAACCTCGCTGGGTTCAATCCTCAGTGCCGAAAAAATGAGGAAGGAATTCGGTGTTGGGCCATTAACAAGGCTCAACAGGAACCCACAATAGTTAAATGCTTTTCAAATTCCATGTGGACTTGTGCAGAAAATCCTGTCCAACATGAATTTCTCATTTCTCCAATTAACATTTGCAGCTATTTATGTATTATATCTGTTTGTCAACAAATTGTTTCAATTCAATTAATTATAAATAATATAAATCAATTTAAAAATTTTCAACAGATTTCTTAGTTTTCCAGCTCTTTTTGCTCTATCACTATTATGTATGATTACTTGCAGTGTTTGAAAATGTGCTCTGTGGCTGGGGATTTAGCTCAGTGGCGTAAATGCCTGCCTGGTAAGCTCAAGGTCATGAGTTCGATCCCTGGTACCAAATAAAATAAAATAAAATAAAATAAAATAAAATAGAAGGTTACTGAAACCATAAAAAATGTGCTCTGTATGCTACACACTTTGGATATCAACCTCATTATTTATTGTTCCTCAATTCATGATATGGCAGACTTTGAATAGTAAATATATGTTCTTTTTCCAACAGTGAGCAGTGGTATTTTACCAGTTGATTCCTTGAAAAAATGCATCCTTCACTTACTGGTTTATAAAATGGATTTTTAAATAAACAGTCTCAGATGCACTAGGAGAAATATAAATGAAATAAGTGAAACAAAAGATGAAGACATTGAAAATTCCCTCCCTTTCAGATTAAGTAACATGGCAATGTGCACTTACCTGCTCTACTTTTTATGTTTTAAGTCTGTCACTAGATCATTTCATAATTCTTGCTAGAGAATATATATTTCAGTCTCCCTGCTCCTCCTCCTTCCATTCATATTACCACAGCCAGGGTAAAGGCCATGGGTGAAGCAATCAGCTCTCTTACTCTTCTATCATGGCTCTCATCTTTTGTTTTTATCATGTCCAGTTTAGAGAATTGATTACAAATACATGTCAGTAAGTAGGGGATACAATTCTGTTATGCATTTCAACCCAAATAGCAGAAATGTACAGTGAATACAGAAACAGTCTTCAGACTCCTGGCTTTGTGTTGTGCATATGTTTAAGAACCACTGCAGTAGTATTGCTATCCAAGAACATGGGTAAAACAGAGTGAAAAGACAACCTACAGAATGGGATAAAAATGTGCCTGTTGCTCTTCTGAGAGAGAATTAATATATAGGATAGAGCAACGACTAAAAAATATTACCTCCTCAAGTCAAAAACGAGCAAATGAACAGAACAGACATTTTTACAAAGAAGGGGTACAAAAGGACAATAAGTACCTCAGAAAGACGTTCCTTATCTTTGCCACTAGGGAAATGCAAGTCAAACAGTGTTGGGCACTGTTTCCTTTCACTATTTTCCTCCAAGTCCTTCTTGGACTTTCACTATCCTTCTCCAAGTCTCACCCCGGGCAGGAGAGCCGTCATCAGAGACACAAATAAGCCGTGCCTGCTGGTGAGGCTGGCAGGTGGGGCCCCTATGTTTTTGCTGGGAATATGAACAAGCACAACCACTGTGGAAATCAATACGGAGGTTCCTTGGAGAACTAGAAACAGGAGTTCCGTTAGACCCAGGAACACTTTTCCTGGATGTATTCCTGAAAGAACTACAGATGTCTCACTACAGAGATGTATCTGTTCCCATATTTACACAATGCAGTTCACAGGAGCGAAGCTTGGGAACAAACCCAGATTCCCATCCGTAGACAACTGGATAAGTGAAATGTGCTGTATTCACACAATGGGATATTGCTCAATGGTCAAGGAGAAAAAAATCATGTCATTTTCAGGAAGATGTATAAACATTGAGACAATAATACTAAGTGACATAAGTACAAAAAATTAAAATCATATACTTTCATTTATATGAGAAAGCTTAAACAATAAATAAATAAATAAATAAATAAATAAATAAGAGATGGTGGAACGAGAAGGTTGGCTTTCTGCAGATGGAGAAATGGGCTGGGGAAAGAGAAGGTGAAGAAGAGGAGACTGCAACGAGCAAAGTACCAGTTCCCCAAAACTCACACAGCTAGTCAGGGCCGTGACTAAACAATAAAGACAGAGATAAGGTGATACAAGTATTATATGAATTTGGGAACCAGTATAATTGTACTTTAAAATCTTAGGTGGGAATGAACTATTCAATGTCTGAAATCCATTTTATTTAAAAATCTAAGCCTTTCACTAGTTATTACCCTGGGACTTCAGTTGATGAGCTCAGCTTGTTCTACAAAGCTCGGGAAGGCAGCGGTGTCTGTATTTGCGTGGCGGTGATGGCTGGGTCCTGCCTGTCACTCCACATGGAGTCTGTGAACAGAAGAAAAATTTTGCCAAATGCTTCTTTTTGTAAATCGAATTTTTTGCTAAGAGGATTGTTTGCATTTGTGAACTGAGATCTTCTTGTATGCAGCAAAAATGGGAGTACACAAAGATTTTTAAGAGGAAAAAAAAAAAACAACCCAGGAAGGACTTGGAGAAAAATAGGGAAAGGAAACAAAATGCTATACAGTAAGACTCAGTGTCATAAATTCACAAGGCCCTTGTAATGTCTAATAGCTACTATCATTGGAATCTGGTCTTCAGCTTTTGCTGGTGAATAATGGTATGATGCATTATATTATCATGGGAATTGAAGAAAGTAGAAATTATTAATATGTTCTTTTAAAAGTATTTTTCTGGTACAAAGTGTCTGGAAACAATTTTTTTCTTTTGTCTTTTTGAGACAGGGTTTCACTATGCAGTGCAGGCTGGCCTTGAACTCAAAGTGATCCTCCTACCTCAGCCTCCCAAGTGCCGGGATTACTGGCGTGTACCAACAGGCCTGGTTGGAAACAATTTTTAAGACTATAAGAGTTATTTATAAAAATGCATTGACCTAATGGGGCCTGTTATTTACATTAGATCACATTTTCTTTGGAAAGTGGAATATGTTAAGATAATTTTGGGCAAAGATGGAATTTCTGTCATTGGAGGAAGTTATATCACTCTTTGATTCTGAAAAAAAACAATCACATTGACTGGAGTTTACAAAAGGAGAGTTATTGATTTTGCATGAAGAAAGATTGGTAGAAACTGCAATTTGGGCTAGTGTATCCGCTAGCAGCCTGCAATTACTCCTTTACCAGTGTGTCCTATGTGTCAAATTGATTGTGATTTAGTGGAAATAGTCACGGGGTATAAAGAACTAAAAGATGGCTAAAGGTTAAACAGTTCACACCTGGCGAGCTCTGATTGAGTCGCCTATGACATTTATTTTTACAGCAAAACCCTTGGCAAATCCATCAAGATGACAAAGAAAATCTGATTGCTGTACTTTCTAGGCAGAGTAAGATTTAATTAGCAGTATTTACCGTTCCTAACATACAAGTCTATAACACACAGACAGTAAGAAAACAGATGAAGTAGCCAAGCCCACTTAGGCCCATATTGCTGGCACCGTGCACCAGCGAGAGCCTGTTGACTGCCACTAGGGGGCACCTGGCTACTAGGCATTTTATGTGCTCCACTCCCGGTAAGGAGACCTCAGGGACACCAGCCTCAGGTACTGACCGCGTGAATTTCCAAGGTGTGAAATCTGACGTTGGCGATCAATGTCAGCCTTAAATCTGGTCCAGTAATGGGTCTTTCGAGTCAAAGAGCCAGGAGGGAAGCCTGCGCCTGTTGGACCTTTCTAGATGAGAGTGTTTGGAGGAGGCAGACCTTTGGGTGGGCAGCAGGGAAGGAACAGCGAAGCCTCTGGGGGGTGGCCGGCTCTGTCTGAGCTACTTCCATAGGGGTTCTAGCTTCAGGAGCCCAAACCATGGAGCCAGAGAAAGGGTTAATGGTGTACTTGTGGTGACATTCTTTCTGTCTGTGTGAGGACGATAGCCGACTGGTTTTTACAACACTTTGAACAGTGGCAGCCTCTCAGCAGGCCCCGGCCAGCTTTTACAGAGGTAAAGAGAGGGAAGTGTCCCAGTCCCTAAGACTGTTCTGTCCTGAGTCGGGGTCCTTCCAGGACCAGGGTGCTTGCAGCCTGCACCCCTAGCCCCTTGGTGCATGGGGGCCTGTGGCCTCCGCCTCCCATGGCAGCCCAGGTGTCCCAAGGCCACTGTTTGGCTCGGATGAGCCCTGAAAGGCCCTCACCCTTGAGGTCATGGGATTTCACCGCTGTTATCAGAATCTCACCAAACATGGTCTGATCCTCATGGCACCGCCAGCCTCAGTGGCACACACGTGTAATCTCAGCACTTGGGAGGCTGGGGCAGGAGGATCGTTGAAAGTTTGAGACCAGCCTGAACTACAAAATGAGTTCAAGGCCAGCCTGGACTTCACAGTGAGACCCTGTCTCAAGCACACACACACACACACACACACACACACACACACGTACACACAGAGTAACTATCCATGGAGCCACGGTGCACTCTTGACATTTTTTTTATTCTTACTTATATACCCAGCAAAATTGCTCAAGTAGTGATTACTGATTTTAAATTCCAGGTATCTTATTTTTATTTACATATTACTGGTTGTCAAAGATACTGATTGATTGATTATAGGTAAATTTTGATAGGGTGGCCCCTTAAGACATTGCTTGTTACAGGAAATACTTGTTAGAAGAATGGTTGCCTTTTGCTTCATTTGAGTTATATTATAAGGAAATAAACTGAAGTATCCTTGTAGTAGAAATAAACTTTAAGCACAAGGAATAATGTTGCTTCTGGGAAAAGCAATCAGGAAAAACTTCAGTTCTCATTTGTTTATCATGCAGGGTGGGAGTTCGGGGAATCTTTTGCTTACTTACCCTGGCAACAGAGCTGCTTGGGTATAAAACCTATGTGACTTCGTTCGGCTCACCTGAATAAAGTGTCCAAGGTGGAGAGCAAAATATACATAAAGTGCAGATTGAGAATGTAAAAACTGAAAAATAAAAGAAAATATCAAAGGGAAATAAATAATAAGTACTTACTTTAGAATCTAGATATGATTATATAGCAATTTGTTTTGCACATTTATTATATGTACATATAACGTGATTTAGAAGCAAACGTTTTACCGAGCATATTACTATATCTTAGGTCAAATGTTTAATGTAGAAGACTAAGGAAGCACCTCAACTCACTATAAACCACCACTCACTGTGTTAGAGTGTTTTTGCCCAATATTAAAAATTATTAGAAAGATTAAATAAAAGGCTTTATAAATAAGGTTTTGTGTATTCTTATCATTAAACAGAGATCAAAGTCATACCTATCACGGGGACCGGCATCATGCCTCTTTTTAGAAAGAGTCTGTTGATATAATATTCTAAGGATTTTAGTGACTATTTATCAATTCTCTGAGATATAAAAAATAACATTTGCATTTTAATTGAGCCTAGAATTTGGACTTTTCAAAAGGTGAGCCTTGAGTTTGTGATTTGAAAGTCATGTCATATCTAGTACAGACATTAAAAAAGATAAACAAAAAGCCTAAATTCTACTGGCAAAATCCAAAAGTCTGAAATCCAGTACAGGGCCTTAGGAAAGGTGTTTTTGTTGTTTAGATATAGTTGAAGAATGCAGACAGAGAGGTTAGAGGTCATGGTTTGTAAGAAAATAGACAGAGAGTGCTACCACATAATGACCTTTTTGATGTATGAAGGTCCCAGCCAACTTTTGAAGACAGAGGCACGGAGAGCATGTTTTCTGTCGTGTTATTATTGGGGAGCTCCTGAAAATGAAGTATAGAGTTGGAGTTTCCCTCTCACCTTTCCTCTACTGTGAAAGTCATCATTTATATATTAGCTTTAGAATAGATGTGACCTCGTCAAATGATCAAAAACAGTTTAGAATTCTTAAATCTGTGTCTAACATTAATTTTAATAATTGGTTCTGGAACCTCTGCAGCACACATTCTATTGTGTAGTTCACAGTTCTTGTTGTCAGAAAAAATACAGTAAAACCTTGGTCTGCAAATACAGTTCACTCTGGAAACAAGCTTGCAATCCAAATCACTTGTAAATCAAAACGAATTTCTCCATAAGAAATAGTAGAAACTCAGATAATTCATTTCTCAACACCAAAATATTCATATAAAATTATTATAGTACTGTTATATAATAAAAATTAATAAAATAAAAAATAAAGGAAAATAAACCAATTAAACTTACATGGCTGATGTGAGCGAGACAAGAGAGAGGAGGGCTATTTTGTAGGACAACTTTCTCTATTACTAATGGAATCACTGCTATCTCTTACCTTTTTTTTCATACAATTTTAACAAGGAACCTATTCAATGATACTTGGTTTTGCCACCTTATGAGGATTTTGCAAAAATGTGACATTGCATTATTGTTAAACAGAGTCATCACTTGTACTAGTAGAGCCTTTTTTGGGTGGGGCTTTCATACAAAGTTTTGCACGGTTTTCCACTTTTTTGTACAACTCTCTAATCTCATTTGAAGTGAGGGATTTTCCTATCTTTTCCTTCTCCATCTCTGAAGATGAGATCCTCTTGGCAACTTCTTACTGGTGGGAGAGGGTCACCTACAATCCCAGAGTGAGGGAGAGAAGAGCTCCTGGCCTAGTGGTGATTATGTGACATTCAGTGTCACACACTACTCTACTACAAGACGCTGCTCCTTTATCAAGTTAAAACTTATCAGAACTCTTGGCTCATCTTGCAGAACACTGGCAGAACAAACTGTTCCCAAGACAAGGTTTTACTGTATTGGCAACAAAATGCTATGGATAAAAATGTAATGTTGTTAAGAATTGCCTGTTGATCACATGCTAGCAAAACTAGAATCTCTAAGTCTAGGTATTATTTGAAGTTCAACAGGTAAAACATAAGCAATGGTTATTTTGACCTTTACAGTATGCATTTTTTTTAATGTGGAAGAAAGTTTTTGGATTTGAAATAGACACGGGCTGATTTTAAATAGTCTTGAGTGTATAATTGGTGTAAAGCAGAAAGAGTGCTATGTGAGAAGTGTAAACCCTGTTCAGCATCTAATGAGTCTTATCTAAGAACATATCAAAGGCTTGATAAGAATATAGTAAAACTCAATATAATTGAAGATAAGAGGATTAAAACATAAAGGTAAAACTTCTAATGTCAGATGGTGTCATGAGGAATGATGAGAAAATAAAATGGGAAAGTGCAAGGTGTGCAAAGTGGGATTTCCGCTCACTGTTCCAGGAAGTGCTGGTCTTGAGCTGGACAAAGCTGCGGGCAGTGGCAGTCACTTCACAGGGGCCAATGTGTGGATTCTAAGCTTTCATTTGTGTTTGGTATATTCCAGCACTGAATTATTCAGACATTGAACTTCCTTTCCCTTGGTCCTCTTGTGGAAAAATGTGTATATCACACATAAAACTTAAGTGTAGACTTGTGAATTTCTGTTTTTGTAAGTATCTGTATAACCAACCCCTGGTCAATATATGAAATCTTCCCCCAAATTTCCCTCTTATCCTCTTTCCCTGATAAAATTGAGTAATTCTCTAAAGGTAGCAACTGTTCTGACTTACATAGCAGTAGCTTTTCATACTGTTTTGAACTTCACATAAATGGAATGGTAATTATATTCTTTACTGTGTCTGAATTCTTTCATTCACTTAGGATTTTTAGATTTTTTTCATATTGTTCAGTGTTTCAATATAACTATCTTTTACTCTCTATATAGTAGTGTATTATTAACATACTGAAAATTTTTTTTTTTTTACTATTGATAACTCTTTGAGATTTTCCCAGTTTTATATTTATTGTAAGAATTTTAAAAAATACTCTTGTCCAGGGAATGGAAAAAGGAATTAAGGTAGGTTATGTTTATGTAGCAACTCCTTACAAAAAATATCAACATACATACTGCAAACATGTAATAATAAACTAAAATTAAAAAATAAAGTGATTAGAAATATAACATTTATCATAACTGAAAAAGTATTCTTGTCTAAATCTTTTGATATCTCAGTTTTCTTAGGAATATAGCCAGGAATGAAACTGTTGTCTTAAGCATTTGCTTAACTCTAAGTAATAGCTGTCAGTTCTTTGAAAATGTGCAATTTACAATACTATCAATAACTCTAAGACAATCTTATTAATCCATATCTTCTCAACATTTAATTTTGTTGTAGTGTAGATTGTAGCCTTTAGGGTAGTGTGTAATAGAATCTTACTTTTGTCTTTTTTAAATTTTTTATTTTTTTATTTCAAGAAAAAAAAATGAAACAGAAAGACGGTATAAATAATACATAATTTCAAAAAAAAACCCTAGTAAGAAATCACTAGTTGATAATTACATATTTTCCTCTTAGAAGTAGTTGTTCAAGTTACAAAAGTAAAGCATACAAGTGGAGATTTAAACAGTGAGACTGCAATCAGTTCTGTTCATCTATCCAACAAAAATTTAGTAATATGGTTATCAAACTTACACACTTAAACATACATGCAGTTATATCTTTTAGAATACTTTCTTTTCCTCTCTTTTTT
>PVLA01014954.1:0-7500 GCA_004027455.1 Hydrochoerus hydrochaeris
GAGATAATTTTAAAAAGATGCCCATATTTTGCTCTTCCTCAAAATGAGAAGTGGATTCTAATTCTCCTTTCTGGTCTGGACTTGGTGACAGATTTCCCCTATAAGATGTGAAAAAAATGACAATCTGGTTCTATAAAGTCAAATCATAAAATCTTGCAGTTTCCACCAGAGTAACTTGGAACATACTTTGTGAGACCAGCTCTAGCTTCTGCAGCTTTGGAGTCTGCAGATTCTGACCGAGCTGCCCCATGATGGTTTCTGTGGCCTCATGCAGATGACCGATGGGGAGCCATTCAGCCTCCACAATTATGTGAAACAACTGCTCTGATGATCCACACCCATATTGATTATGTCACTTTGGAGAGCCCTGACGAATGTAGGAGTCTTAGGGGAAAGTGAATTTTCTGTTTTACATCTCTTTCAAGACTAAGCATTGTGGACAACTGTAGTACCAAGTATGAAAATTTGCTATGGAGTCAAATAGAACAGTGCTAGTTTGTGTAAGATGATTTTGCATCTAAACCTAATAGTTTTAGTGTATTAGAATTCAATCACATAACTCATATTTAACTTTCAAAGTGATTACAAGTCTCATATATATATATATATCCCTTAAATGACCTAACAAAATTATTTAAACATCTGAGTATATGAAGCATTATTCTTGGCGTCAGACAATAAAAATAGTGAATAATACTATGCCACATGCGTTTGAGAATTGAATAGCTTAGACATGTGCGTTAAAATTTCAGTAATGCCCAGCTACTGTTTAAAAATTGTTTTTCACATTCCTTTTAAAGACCAAAAAAGATTGATTTGTCTTGTAAAGATGTATGTAAAATAATTGGGAAGAGATTAAAAATGAGTGTCAGAGTAACGACAAAAAAAAATAAGAACACAAGTTATAGAGACCTCAAAAAAGAAGGTATGTTCTCTCACCGAAGAAGCATTTTGCCCAGTAGGGCATATTTTAGTGGATGTCATATTTATATCCAGTAAGATGTGGGATCAAAAGAAGCCTTCCTGACAAAGAAGTGTAACTGAAACATAAGTTTATCAAAGCACAAAACAAGGAAGCAAGAGGCTATATATAGAACAAATGATTGTCTTTACACAAATGATTGTGTAAGAGGGATTTGTTACATGGCTTGGGAATTTGATTTAGGCTATTTGTTATTTTCAGTTTCAAAAACCAGAAGTATATCCAATTACTTACAAAAAAATAATTTGCATTTATTATAAATATACAGGGTTACTAACAGACCAGACAGATGGTCTCTTAATGTTCTAAAATATTACCCTCTCTGATCTTTTTAGCAGCCAAAAAATGATTGGTTTTTCTTCAGTCTCAAGGTAAAATTCCTCAAAGAGAAAATTGTACCATTGCACAATGGGTTAGTGTTCTATCCCTGGCTCCTTCCTGCTAAGGAAGTTCTCTGAGATGACAGTGGCAGTAGATTGTCCTGAAGAATATTCTACACATTTCTTTGGTTGATAGTGAGACTGTAGAGAACTTGCATAGTGTGGCCTCACATGGCCTGGGCCAGCTCTGGAGAACAGAGCCCCACATGGGTGTAACCTGGGGCAGCGCCACTGGAACCAGCCATCTCTTAGGACACCCTCGGAACTCTTTAGGAGAAGAGTGATACGCTTGAGCAACAAGAATAAAAGAAAAACAAGAAGGGGGAGGCGGAATGAGAAGATTCCAGTTACTGCATGATCAAAACAGGACAAACAGGAGCCGATAGTGTGGACAGGGCTAAGGAGCATGTGTCAATGTTTCATTTAATCCTGCGGTCACTTCTATGAGAAATTTTACAAGTGAGATGTGTGCAGCAACTGATTTACTTGGATAGAAAACAAAGGAGCCAAGATTCAAATCCAACTATGTTTGAGTCTATTATTCTGCATCATTTCACTATTTGGAAGTGAAAAGAAAGGAAAGTACCATATATGTGTTTCAATGGAACTTACACTAATTCAAAAGACTATTATTTTTCTTTGCATATCGAAAGAAACAACAGAAACTGAAAAGCTTCTTACATTAACTAAGCACCCCATTGCTGTTTCCATGTGAAAGACTTGATGCTCACAACATGCCTTTGAGACAGGTATATTTATGTCCCTTGCTGGACTGTGAAATGGTGGACAATGGCCGAGGTTGATTCGCGTCATGATGTGGTGCTCTTTCACTAACATGATGCCGTGTTGTGCCTCTTAACTAATGTTCCAATTTGTTTCATTCCTAATATCATTTCTCAGTAATCACCCTGCTTATTGGCAAATATTAACATTGCTGATCTTTGTCTACTGTCCTCCTAAATATTACCTGTTTGCATAAGTTACTCTAAACTATTTTAAAAATTCCAAGAATCTTTGAAGTTCTAAAACAAATTTCATCTGAGAGCACCAATAGATCATACGTAGGAAGGTAGTTACATGGCACCATAAGACTAATTTTATAGAAAAATTAAAAATATTGTTTGAATCAAAATTGCATTGAGCATGGAAGGATCACTAGACCAACAATGGAGAGGCTGAGGTGACCTCTGCCTTCTGCAGTTGGTGGAGCATGTGGTGATGAGCTCTGTCTTCAAGTAAGCTGATGATTGAGTACTCAGTTACAGTGTTTCATGATGTGATGGTGATCTAATTAGACATTTCCCCAAAGATTATACTTTTGAGTCAAATATTCTTGGATTGCCTACTTTACACAAGAAACAAGTGAACACATAAAAAAAATCTACCTTCAGGTAGGTGGAATAATGACCCTGAAAATGCACACCAAAATTCCAAGAATGTGTGACTGTGTTTTGTTACCTAGTAAGGTGGAATTAAAGTTGTTATAATCTGGCTTTGAGATAGAGAGATTACCCTAGATTCAAAGGATTCCAATGAACTCACAAAGATCCCAAGAAGTAAAAAGTACAGGAAGTGGGGTGGGAATCAGAGTGAGACAATGTGAGAACGTTTCAAGTGGCCCTTGGTGTCTCTGAAGATGGAAGGAGAGGAGAAGCCGAGGAACGCAAAGACCTTTGGAAGCTGCTGAGACAAGGGGATAAATTCTTGCCTAGAGCACACAGTAGGAACACAATCCTCAAAATACCTGGATATAAGCCTAGGAGGGCTCACTACTGAATTCTGAAATCCGTTAATGTAAATCATACTTTCTGTTTTCCATAGGCACCCGACTTGTCACAATTTTTATACTTAGAACATTAATATATTGTGCAAATGTGAAAAACATACATCTGCCTTCAAGAGTTTACATTTTTTCATAGAAAAAAAGCTGGTTGTAAGTGGAATTCGTGTCTGCTGGAATATGACAAATATCTAAAACGAGATGTTCTAACATCTGCTCAACTCAGCCTGCCATCCGTTAACTTCAAACAAGGGACACCATGAATGTTTCCACTTAGTTTGGTTCTAGGATAAGGAGTGATCCACACCAGCTTGGCTCCTTCTTGGGCCATATAATCTCATACAGATGAACAGATACTAGTTTGTAAAAATCACCCAAATAAAGTGTTAAACTGAAAATACCATAGTCTTTTTTCTCCAAGTGTGTATAATTGGGGAATTTAAAATATATATAGGAAGATCAGAGAAGATATTTCTGGAAATATGGTGACTGAGTTGAATTCTGAAGTATGAGTCAAGTCAAAGATGTCAGAGTAAAGCATTGGGCGTATAATGAGAGAGAGAAGGATAGACAAAAACCCTGAAAGACAATACTGCATGTGTGAGACAGGAGAGCTGGCAATGGGGAGAGACTTGGATTTGTATGGATGTTAGTCTGACCACAGACACTGCAAAACATTTTAGAATCCAGTTGAAAAATGCCAAATCATTTTACATAGAGTAATGAGTAGTGACGTTTGGATAACAAGAAGAGCAACCTGTCTCAATGGTGGCATCGCATGGATGGAAACACATAGGCTGCCATTTTCCTGCCAAGGATAATGGGTTAGTAAAAGACGCCATGGATATGATTTGGGAAGCATTTGTGATTCTGAATTATCTTGATGTGAAATCAGGGGAAGAGAATGTTTTAAGAACCTTAGTGATCAGTGCAGGATGCTGATGGGATCAATGCATCAACAATTAAACCTGAGCTCACATTTACTTAATACTTACAAGTTATAAAGGAAAAGACATTGGCACTTTCTACTGACTATGTGATATGGCAATCTTAAGATATGTCTTCTAATACCCTCAACATTTTCGTATGGCAGGACATTGAATAACAGAAACTTGAAGTAAATTCTCCAGGTCATGTGTCTTTGAAGTACAATACCAATATTTGATATCATGTACTAAGTTTTGCTATACTTAGGAAAATTGTCTGATCTGGCACCCAGGTAGTCATAACAGATTTTGGTGGGGGTTGTTTCAGTGAAGTGATGCAGATAAAAGTCATAAAAGCATCTATGAAGAAGCTGCTATTGCCTTTAATTACTCAGGAAAGTTAAAGGAATGGAGGTTGTGGGGAATTCTGGCATGAGTTGTTTGGAGAACGGAACTGATCAAGGGTGTCACCTTTCTGGCAAGGCAGGCACTAATTCTACCTGACCACAGTTCCCGTCTTCTGCATTAGACTCTCCAGGGAGCCGCTCAACTGCCTGTTGTGTGGTTTGGGTGTCACCCAAAGCCTTTACTTCTTGCTGGAGAGAAACAGAACCTTCAAAGTCCACAACAGCAGATTATTTTCACTCGCAGGAGGAGAAGTAATCTTTGTACTCCCAAGCCTGTCACTATTTGCAGTGTATATCTGAACAAACCTGCAGAACTGGGAGGGTCACCTGTCTGTAGACATGTGTCCATTTTGGAAAGGAAGACTTCTCCTTGTGCTTGAAAATTTGACTTTCCAGGCTGTCTCATTGGCCATGAGTCCCAAATCTCTGTCTTAGAGAAATTAGGGACAAAAAGTGCAGAAATTACATATAGAGAGTTCTGTGAGAGCACTGGACATTTAGAAATTAAGTACACAGGAATTTCAAAGTGCAAAAACTTATAGTAGTAACTAAAAAGTTCTTTTAGTTTCTACATCCAGTCACTGTTTTTTAAAAACATTTTTAGCATTTTCGTTTTATCAGTATGTGTTTGCAATACATAATGGTAGCATTCATTGTGGAAAGTTGGTCCATGTGCATGGCACATCTTAATTGTTTTTTCCATCCTTTTCTCTTCCTCCTTCCATCTGTGACTCTTTTCTCTTTTACAAAAGATCTAGCTCCTTTCTAGTTTCAGTATGTGACTTTAGTCTTCTGGCAATAATGGTCCTTTTATTGCACAATTTCTAAGGGTAAGGATGTTTGTCATTGCAAATAGATTGGAAAAAAGTTAGTTACAGTTCCCATTATACATTAGCTACTTCAGTACCCAATGATCAACATTAAACTATGGCTTGACATTAACCTATGACTTTTTGTGGCATTATTCCTAAACAATAGGTCTGTGAAACTTAATTAGCTTCAATCTAAAAATTCCATAGCAAATTAGATCTAACACTTTTAAAAACCAAGAAAATAATTTTAAACTTCCTAAAGCATTTCTCCAAAACTCTATATATATTGATTCTGAACATATCCAAGGTAAATCAAACTACTCTTCCAGAGAGGATTATTAAAGTTTATCATCAACAAGCAGTTGAGCTAAAAGGAATAGGATGCAAATCACTCTTGCCATGATTTATAACCTACCCATTAGCTTCTCAACAGGGTAAACTGAACTTCTACATGCTAGCTAGCTTGAAGCCACTTGCCGTGGGCTAGCAATTAACCATTTGCCAAGGCCTGAGTGCTTAATATGAATGAAACATGCTGCAAGATTGATGGAGACCATAAATTATAGGTTTAATTTTAATAGGGAGAAAACTTTAAAACTTTACTTTTCTCTACCTATCTGGGTACCTGTACTACCTTCTACATCATTGAAGACAATTTTCTAACTGTGTGTTTCAAATACAATAGATCTCATAAAGGAAGTTTACCAGCAGGGGCCAACGCGTTGAAGAACAGAAGTCTATAAAAGATTTCACAACCCTTGTTTCATTGTTAATCAAAGGATTGCCTGGGTTTTCTTTAAGAATTCATACTTATTAGAAGAAAGTATGAAGCTATGAGATTCAGCTGTGATTTTGCCTTCTCTGGCACACTGTATAAATATTTCCATGAGGTCTAACACTAAGGATGAGCTTATATATGCCATTTCAACTCTCACTTGATTTTGCAAAATGGTGTCATAGAACATCAAGTTTTACACCAAGAGTTCCATCAGTAATATGCATGGACCAGTGACCATTATTGTAAAAGGGGAAAAATTTTGTGCTAGTTCTGTGCTGATGATCTGAAGAAATGCAAAATATATATTAAAAAATGCATGACGGTTTCTTAAGTTTTAAATCAATCCCTCATTTGTTAGACTAGAAAATAGTTTCCTAAAAGTGAAAAGAAGTTAAAGTAATGTGCTTTGTACCTGGGTAGGATGAAAATATTACCTTCTGTCCCCAGGTTTTACTTGCCTTTCCTTTGCGGTCTTGGTTAAAGAAGAAACTAAAAGGAATTTTTAAGCAAAACGGTCACAACTCCTTGGTTCTTTCAACAGCCAATATTTTCAAGTTTGGTAATGCCGCCAGGTCTTGAGGAGTCATCCTCTTGTTCACATGATTGGCTCCTTCAGGTAGGAGTTGCGGGAAGCTGTCTGCAGGAGGCTCTGAGAGCCAGCAGCTGCATGGACAGAGACGAAAACAAGGGAAGAAAATTCATCTACATACCCAGCAGGTATCGGTCATTTATATATTCATCTGTTTTCAGTTCTCAACTTGATAAGAGTGTGTCCATTTCATGGTGCCGTGCAGAGAAAATGAAGTGTGTAAGGTCATTCAATAAAGATTAAATTAAAAACATATTCCTATTGCACCCTCAGGGTCCATTAGCCTTGATGAGTGTACAAATACGTTCTTTGTGTTATGTGCTCCATCCTGAAAGGGACTGTGTGCTTCACTCATTATAAATGTGCACCTGAAAAGATTGAACATTATCCCCTCTTTTTTAACTGACCTGTGGCCACCACTGGGTTCATTAGTGCAGAACATCTTTTCCACTGGCTGAGTCTGCCCTATTGTTTGCCTTGGCCAGGGTCAAGTCAAGGGCACCCAGCCTAGATTGGACTCATTTGTCACAGGGTCCAGCAACAAAGCTGATTTCAGCAGAGACGGGGTGAATTTCATGGGGCTGAAACACAGCCTTTGACACCAAGTGCCCACGGCTGCTCCAAGCTGCGCAGATGGCCCGCAACCCTTAGGCATCTAGGAACAAAGAATTGGTGAATTATCACAAAAATAAAGTTTCCACAGTCAGCATATATTTTAAGTGTTTAAATTATTTGCAGGGATTTCTGACAGTCTAAAATTGCATCTTGAGCACTTGTGATAATCGCTGTGCTTTTTAGACTATGAAGGAAAAAAACAATTCAGTTGGGGGCTTATTGCTTAACTGG
>PVLA01014954.1:10000-27760 GCA_004027455.1 Hydrochoerus hydrochaeris
TGCTAACACCAAATAGTCAAATGTGTAAGACACTTTTCTCACTCACCAGAAACTTAAAGTTATTGCAGCTGAAATAATCAAACACTACTGCCTCCACAATAACTTTTTCACTGTAAACACATAGATTATTCTGACAGATAAGGCAAATCAATTAACATATCCACATTTTGGCAACAGACAACTATTTAAGTCAAACTATTGTATTTCAGTGGTCAACAAGTTGTATGGGTCAAAAGGTTGGATTGAGATGGTTGATAGCCAACATTATAGTTCAAGCCAAAGATAAACCATTTTATGTCAAAACTGTAGACAACTTTACTGTTTTCATGTATTTTTTTAATCCGATGTTTGTGATTCCTTACATGATTTTTTTTCTAACTAAGAAACTGTGATGAAATGAAACAGCAGAAGTAGACTGTGTCATTATGATCTATGGTCACTTTATAGCTGATCTCCCAATTAAGTGGAAACTAAAGGTTTTTCTCAGTTAACAGTGTGCAAGAAGTGGGTTCTGCCAGTCCACTTCTCATAGAGCAAAATGGGCAAGACGAAAAGAACATGTTTGTGTTAACCAGTGGTTTCCACGGAGGTCTGAGACTGAGTGGATAAGGAAATCACACTACTGTCACCATCCTAAGAGTCATTATTAAAGTTTTTGAGGCTCACAGATAGAAAGAGCTTGTGCATCTTCACTGCTCTGCCTTTCTTAGAGATTATCATAAAATTTTATTTCCACACGTTGTTCTAAGTACTCAATTTTCTTAAGAGTGATTTTTGGTAAATCAGGATTATATGATTAAGATTTCACAAAACTCAACTGGAATTAATTTCTAGAAGACTCTATCTCATAGTCCCTGATTCAGCATTTCATTCTGAGAGTTTCAAAATAATGTCAGCCTACAGGCAATTTTAACAGCTAAGTCTCACTGTATTTTTAGATTATTATTATGATAATATGTATGATACATTGGAGAATGAGAAGCAAAATATTGGTCTAGAAAAATGTAACATTAATATTAGTAAAGGTAAGTTTTATGAAATCTCAGGTTTAACTAATTTTATTTCAGAATATGAGAAAGCACCCCTTAGGCACAATTGGGGTGTTTTTGCACACTCTAACACTTAAACATCACTGTTAAAAAAACCCTGCATTTTCGTTAGTAGTTGTACACTTAAATCTGAAAACAAAACTGATTATCTTACTCATGAAAAGAAATTGTGCTGTTGCCAGATTCCTCAAAGACAAGTATCATGGGAATTTTCTCTTACATGGAAGATGAAGGGTAACCAATTTTGCATAAACTTACTAAGAAGTACATTTCACGGGGAGAAAAATAGTCTCTCATTAATTCTTTTATTTTTAAGTCACTCAAAATAGTCAAGAGTAGTAAATGTATGAAACCTGAATAAATCCTTTTTTTTTCTTCAGCAAATATGTTAGACTTTTAGAGTCAGCAGGTGGGAACTCTGTATAAATATGGAACATAAATATCAATCAAAAATGTTCATTGGAAATTGATTCTTTTATTACATATTGCATACTGGAATGGAGGTACTGTTTTATTTAAGTGACATCAGTGTTTTCTGATAAAGATTTTGAAAGTTGGGCTGGAAGGAGGACTATGCATGAGAAAAGTCTTAATTTCAATCACTACATTTAAATCCACCCACAATCTTTCTAAAGCAAATAAAAATCTGTTTTTACATCTTGTGTATAATTGGGTCAGGTCATAACCTCTGAAAATTACATGATGTATGCTATTTATGCCACAAAACCTTTTTGCTCTTTGCTTGATTTGGCATTTTGACCTTGCTGCTGAACATGAGGTGTTCTTGTTAGCTGACAGAGGTCACCAAGCTTACTGCACAGTTTGGGTTTATATATGAACAGTTCAATAATAAGGTGAAGGGGACCACTTCCAAGAGAGACCCTAATAGTTTTATGACATCATTGTCATTAACACCTCATAAGATAATTGTTTTCAGAACTATACTATAATCGTTTTAGAACTTTTGAATGGGACATCAATTCCTGCTAGTCCTGATTCTCTTTTTACTGTTCCACCTTGTATTACATTATCTTTGAGACCACTTATAAGCTTCATTTAAAATGCATTTCTTGACTAGACACATATTTAATATTTCTTCTACTAAGAAGTAACATTTTTCCTCACAACTATATTAACTGTTTTGGTGGTGTTCATATATTGATGTTATTTTTGTGTATTGAATTGAATATCCTTTGAGATATAAATCATATTTCAAGATATAAAATAGCTGATTTTATAAGAATATATTTCAATCAGAAGACATATTACTATTAAGACCTCATTTAGGTATTGATACGGTTCATATCAACTTCAAAAAAATCAATATGCTCTTCTGGAAGGTACATGCATATGTAAAACATCAAAATGTTTCATTTCTAACCAGCAGTTTGAAAGTAGGTTAGCTTTCTCTAGAGGCACTAAGAGCCTAGCTGGCACAAAACATTTGTTAATTTCTTCTAAATAATACCCTGCCAGTGAAAATTTGTGATTATTTTACTTATAGATTTTGACTGAGTTTAGTGAAGGGCTATAAGCATTGAGATTCTTGACGGTCTCTCTAGAAAGCTGTCTCTTGTGTCCCAGAGCTATCAACATAGAGGAAACAACTCTCAAATGTTTGGAAACAACAATATATTCAGGACATTTGAACGTTAAATTTTTTCACATTTAACTATCTTTTTTATTAGTTATTGTATTTTGAAGGGCTTTATTTATCTATTTATTTTCCATATATGATTTTTCTTTTTATGGAAACAATTTTACCTTAAATATTTTTAATAAAACTCAACAATTGAGTTTTAACAAAACTCAACAATTTTACCTTAAATATTTTTAATAAATTATTAACCTGAATATAAGGGGTTATCTGATTTCTTTTTTGTTTTTCTTCTTTTAATCAAATTCGTTGATGCATAATGATATATAAAATATATTTAGTAATGTACTACTCCGTGAGCTTTGATATATAGATGCTGTTTAGTTTATAGTTCTTTATAGCCAGAAGGCAACGTCAGTACCAGTTGCTTCATGGTGTCTAGAATCGGAAGCACCAAGAATCTTCTTTTTTTCTTTTAAGGAAAGCAGGTCATCTCTGCTTTTATCAGTGTTCCAAAGGGGGCTATGCTAATTTTTGGTCATAACTTCATATGGAAAAAAACCTTGATAAAGTAGGCCAGATTTTTCTCTTTCTCTATCAGCTGACCATAGCGTGCCCTGTGAGTTGATGGATATGGCCTGGGAAAAAGAAGATGTACTGGAAATAGAGATCATGGGCATTGCTTCAAGCAACTTATGCTTTAGGGGCCTGGGTGGGCCTGATCTTTTTTTTTTTTTTTTTTACATTTTTAAAATTTTATTTAAAGAGAAGAAAAAAACAGAAAAAAGGGTAGCAACAATACAGAATTCTAAAAGAAAGAAACAAAGAAAAAAAAAAAAGGAAAATGAGAAAAAGCCCCACAAAGAAATCAGTAGTTTATAAATTACATACTGTCATCCTGGAAGTAGTTGTTCAAGTTACAAAGTTAAAGGGTACATAGTAAACATTCAAACAGTCAGACTACAAACAGTTCTGCTCAAAGATCCAACAAAGAGTCAGCAATATGGTCATCTATTTTACACACTCAAACATACATGCGTTATATCCCTTAGAGCACTTTCTTTTCTTCTCTTTTTTACAATAGCAATTATACATTTTGGTTTTATTACACTTGTAGTTCTTATTTGCTTTTTACACTAGAGACATAATATGATATTTATAAATATGATTCTTATTTATTTCACTAAGGAGGATAGTCTCAAGTTGTCTCCATTTACCTATGAAGGTCTCAAGATCATCCTTTTTATAGCTGAGTAATATTCCATTGTATAAAAATGCCACATCTTTTTCAACCACTCTATGCTTGATGGGCATCTTGGTTGTTTCCAGGATTTAGCTATCACAAATTGTGCATCTATGAACATGGGTGCACAAATATCACTGTGATATGAACTCTTCAGTTTTTTTTGGAAAATATCCAGGAGGGGAATAGCTGGATTGAAAGGGACTTCCAATCCTAGTCTTCTGAGAATTCTCCATATGGATTTCCATAATGGTTGCACGAGTCTACATTCCCACCAACAGGAGAGCAGTGTTCCTTTTTCCCCCACAGCCTCTCCAACATTTGTTATCAGTTGATTTCTTGATGGCAGCTATTCTTTCCAGAGTAAGGTGGAATCCTAATGTTGTTTTAATTTGCATTTCTCGAATGACCAGTGATGGTGAACATTTCTTCATGTATTTATTTGCCATTTGTATATCTTTCTCTGAGAACTGTGCATTCATCTCAGATGCCCATTTTTGGAGAAGGTCTTTGAATTTGGGGGCTTGATGTTTTTCAATTCTTTATATGTTCTGGGCACAAGTCCTTTGTCTGAGGGGTTGCTGGCTAAAATTCTTTCCCACTCTATGGGTTTTCTTTTCACTCTGTTGGTGATTTCCTTTGAAGTACAGAAAGTTTTCAATAATATGAGATCCCATTTGTTGATTCTTTGAAGTGTTTCCCATGCAGTTTGTGTTTGGTTCATGAATTCTCTGCCTACCCCTATGTGTCCAAGACTTCTATCTACCTTGTCTTCCAGCAGATTTAGTGTTTCTGTTTTAATATTGAGGTCTTTGATCCATTTAGACTTTAGTTTTGTGCATGGTGATAGGCTTGAATCTAGTTTAAGTCTTCGGCGTGTAGAGAGCCAATTTTTCCAACACCACTTATTAAAGAGACTATCTTTCTTCCAGTGGACATATTTAGCACCTTTGTCAAATATCAGATGGCTGAGTGTCTTTGTAGTTGTGCTTACATCTTCTAATCTGTTCCATTGATCCTCAGGACTATTTCTTTGCCACTACCAAGCTGATTTTATCACTGTGGCATTATAGTACAGTTTCAGGCCAGGACTTGAGATGCCTCTTGCCTTGCTTTTGTTGCCTAGAATTTCCTTGGCTATTCTAGGTTTCTTCTGTTTCCAAATGAATTTTAGTAGTGTTTTATCTAGATCTGTGAGCTATGTCAATGGTATTTTGATTGGGGTTGCATTAAATCTGTATAACAGCTTTGGGAGTATGGCCATTTTCACAATGTTGGTTATTCCTAACCAAAAGCAAGGAATATCCTTCCATTTTCTAATATCCTCTTCAATCTCCTTTTTCAGCGTAGTATAATTTTCAGCATATAGGTCTCTTACATTTTTAGTTAGGTTGATTCCTAAGTATTTCATTGTTTTACATGTTATTGTAAAGGGCAATACTTCCATAATTTCTCTCTCAGTAAGTTTTTTGTTTGTGTACAGGAATGCTATTGATTTTTGAGCACTGACTTTGTATCCAGCTACACTGCTGAACTTATTACTTGTAGTACTCTTTTAATGCAGATTTTTGGGTCTTCTACATAGAGTATCATGCCATCAGCAAATAGTGATAATTTAACTTCTTCCTTTCCTGTCTTTACTCCTTTTATTTCTCTCTCTTGTCTGATTGCCCTGGCTAGTGTTTCCAGAACTGTGTTAAAAAGGAATGGTGATAGTGAACATCCTTGTCTTGTTCCTGATTTTAAAGTGAAAGCTTTCAGTTTTTGTTCATTTAGTATAATGTTGGCTGTTGGTTTGTCATAGATGGCCTTGAGATAGACACCATGTATTCCTAGTTTTTGAAGGGTTTTTATCATGAACATGTGTTGGACTTTGTTGAAAGCTTTTTCTGCATCTATTGAGATGACCATGTGGTTTTTGTTTTTGGCTCTGTTGATGTGGTATATTACATTTATTGATTTGTGTATGTTAAACCATCCCTGCATTCCTGAAATGAACCCCACTTGGTCATGATGTATAATCTTGATGATGCTGCATTCTATTTTCCAGTATTTTGTTGAGAATCTTTGCATCAATGTTCTTTAGTGAGATTGGCCTATAGTTCTCTTTTTTTATTGGATCTTTCTCTGGTTTGGGTATCAGAGTAATACTTGCCTCCAGGAATGATTTAGGGAGGAATGATTTGCTTTCTTCTCAATTTCATTGAAGAGTTGAAGGAGTATTGGCATGAAATCTCTAAATTTCTTGTAGAATTCAGCTGTGAATCCATCTGAACCTGGGCTTTTCTTTGTTGGTAAGTTTTTAATTACATTTTCAGTTTCAGTAGCTGATATTGAGTTGTTCAAAATTGCTATATCTTCTTGGTTGAGCTTTGGTAGTTCATATATTTCTAGAAATCTATCCATTTCCTCTGTGTTTTCCACTCTATGTGAGTAGAGATTTTCAAAGTAGGTATTCATGATCTTTTGAATTTCCATGGGATCTGTAGTAATTTCTCTCTTTTTAGTTCTTATTGCATGAATTTGGGTTTTTTCTTTCTCTTGATAAGGTTAGCTAGGGGTTTGTCAATTTTGTTTATTCTCTCAAAAAACCAGCTTTTTGATTCATTAATTCTTTGTATTTTTTTTTTAGTTTCAATTGCATTGATTTCTGCTCTAATCTTTACAATTTCCTCTCTTCTTTGAGCTTTGGGTTTAGCTTGCTCTTCTTTTTCTAGAAGCTTGAAATGGAGCATTAGGTTGTTTATTTGTGCTTGTTCTGTTTTCTTGATATGAAAATTTATTGCTATATATTTCCCTCTTAAGATCACTTTCATTGCATCCCACAGATTATAGTATGTTGTTTCTATATTTTCATTGAATTGTAGGTATTGCTTTATTTCTTCTTGGATTTCATCTGTAGCCCACTGGTTGTTCAAAAGGCTGTTATTTAATTTCCAGGTATTTATGCAGGTTTTCCAATTTCTTTTGCCATTAATTTCCAATTTCAGTGCACTATGCTCAGATATTATGCATGGTATGATTTCCATACCTTTGTATTTACTTAAGAATGTTTTATGGGATAATATATGGTCTATTTTGGAGAGTGTCCCATGTGCAGCTGAGAAGAATGTGTATTCTGTTGTGGTTGGGTGGAACATTCTGTAAACGTCTACTAAGTCCAACTGACTTTTTGTCTAGTTGATCTATCTCTTTGTGACAATGGGCTGTTAAGATCTCCTGTTATAATTGTGGTCTTGTGTTATTTGGTTTTTCATGTCCATTAGTATCTGTCTTATATAGTTGAGTGCTCCTGTATTTGGTGCATATATATTTATAATTGTTAGTTCTTCCTCTTGAATTTTTCCACTAACAAGTATGTAGTGACCTTCTCTATCTCTTTTAATCCTTTTATATTTGAAGTTCACAATGCCTGCAAATAGAATAGTTACCCCTGCTTTTTTCTGGGTTCCTGTTGCATGGAATACTGTTTTCCATCCTTTGACTTTTAATGTATGAGTTTCCTTTTGGGTCACATGTGTTTCTTGTATACAGCATATTGTGGGATCCCGTTTCTTGATCCATTCTGTCAATCTATTTCTTTTTATAGGTGAATTGAGGCCATTTATATTTATGGATAACACTGATATGTACCAGCTTGACTTTGCCATGTTATGCTCCAGTTGTTTCTTTCTGCTTTTCCTCTTATTTAATTGGTTATCCTATCTGGTAGTTTCTTTCTGTTGTTGTTTTGGGGATTGTGGTCATTTTTATCTCTGTCTAGTATGTCTTTCAGTACTCTTTCTAGGGTTGGTTTGGTGGACATGAATTTCTTCTGCTGTTCTTTGCCATGGAAGTATCTTGTTTTTCCATTAAATTTCAATGAAAGTTTTGCTGGGTACATCAGTCTGGGTTGAAGGTTGTTTTCTTTCAGGGCTTGAAATACCTCACTCCAAGCTCTGCTTGACTTGAGGGTTTGTGCTGAAAAGTCTGCCATGATTCTAATGGGCTTTCCTTGATAGGTGAATTGTGTCTTTTCTCTGACAGCTTTTATTATTCTATTTTTATGTTGTATGTTTGAGATTTTAATTATTATGTGTCTGGGTGTGGATTTATGTTGATTGTGACTGTTTGGTGTTCTATATGCCTCGCTTATCTGCATATCAGAATCTTTCCCCATGTTTGGGGAATTTTTTGCTATCATTTCTGTAAATACTTTATGTATATCATTTGCCTCGACTCCTGTATCTTTGCTAATGCCCATTATTCTTATATTGTTGGTGTTGGCATCATCATGAAGCTTCTGGATTGTCATTTCATGCTGCTTTTTTATTTTTAAAAGTTCCATCCTTCCTGATCACTAATTGTGATCCTTCCTCAAGGTCCGAAATCCTATCCTCAGCTACCTTTAGGTGATTTTGCATGCTTTCAATAGAATTTTTTGTTTCTTGGATGTCTCGTTGAGTTTGTTTCATGAATTCTGCTTGTTTTCTATATTGTTTATTGAAAGTTTCAATCAGTTTCCCATGCTCATGTACTTTTTTCTCTATTTCTTCTTTAGCTACATTCAACAACTCCTTTACTAAAGTTGTTATTTCTATCTTTACATGGGAGAGTACTTCTAATTTGATTTCCCCTATAGACTGATGGAGTTGTTTTTTTAATTTCATTTGCTATCTTTTCAGAGATTCTCAGTGTTTTACTTTTGGGGTCCTCTATTTCAACGTCTCATATACTTGCTTCTGGTGAACTATATGTTTGAGACTGCATTTTGCTTTTTCATTTTGTCATTTTCACTCTGCCTAATGTTTTCTATGTGTAGGGGGTGATCACACACTCTTTTCAGACTCACCAAAGTCTTACATTTAGTTGGAGGAGGTTTTACTACTGGCCCTATTTATCCACTGTACACATCTATTTTAGGGGCATACTCACCACACTGATAGAGTTAATCCACTGTAGTCCAAGGTTCGCCACCTGGGAGCAAAGTTCCAAAGTTTTTCACACTAACTGGAGCCTGCTGAGGTCTTCTGATGTTCCAGGTGGGAGGGTGGGCCTAGCAGAAGCATTCTGGGGCAGTTTTCAGTCTTTGGCATGCTTCTGAGATGTTCCTGGTGGCAGGGCAGGCCCACAGGGGAGGTTTCAGGCAGCCTACACCTGAGGCAGGCCTCCTCCATGTTCCCAGTGGCAGGGCAGGCCCATGGTGGAGGTTCCAGGAAGCTTATGCCTGATGCAGGCTTCTGCTAAGTTCCCAGTGGCAGGGCTGACCCATGGGGGAGGTTCCAGGCAGCTTACCCCTGATGCAGGCTTCCTGGGCCTGATCTTGTACATGTCATTTCCATGTGATGGAGTGCTGTTGGATATGCCCAAAATTTATGATTTGCTGAAGTTAAATAGCATATAGTTCATGCTGGAGCCCTCAGGTCTCATGACACCTTCATAATCTGTGTTTAAGTGTGCAGGCTCTATTAGGCCCAGGTGCCATCTTTAAATTGCTTATCAAAAGGAGAGTCATTATCCACAGAGGATGACTTTACTCCAAACCCTAATGTGCACAAGAGTTTCCTTATATACACTTGCCTCACACCTAGATCCCTTCTGCCATTGGTACTTCAAGCACTATGCGATCTGCCGGATGAATTACATGGACTGACCAAGTGGTCAAACAGAGTGCTCAGAATCCTGGGTCTCTTCACAGCTTTGGCTTGTTCCCCAGCCCACTTAAAAGGTGAAGCTTTTCAGACCATTCTATAGAGTGCAGCAGCACATGTGTGTGGGTAATTTGTCTCACACCTCAAAAAAGACCCAGAACAAGAGCACTTTGATTCAACCTGGATTCAAAATTCATCATTCTTAACATTTTGAAATTACAAATGGATTAGCTCCATTTATAAAATTGAAGTGAACTTTCCTAAGTGTAGTCTGGTCCTATAGCAGAAACTGCTATGCTGATTTACAGTACTTCTTGATGCATCCCTTAGATTTTGACCCTAGGGTGCAAAGAAAATCTCCAAATAGCTGTCTGTGATACCAGCAGATTAATCTACAATCCAAAGTTTATTTATAAACTAATTGTTACTTTTGTGAGTTGTTTAATTTTGCTCTGAATCAATTAGAATATAAACTAAACAGTCATATTATTAACATCAAGATTTTAATATTTATGGTTTAGAAACTAAATACAAAATCAATTAAAACTAAATGGTATTTATATACACATATATGTATATACATGTGTGCATATATATGCATATATATGTACAGAAAAATAGAATTGTACTTTCTGTTTTTGGAAATGTCAAAACAAGACTAAAATACTACATCCAGGACCTGCAAAATTTACTTTTCCTGATACTTGAGTATTGTTATGGTTTGTGTCTGGATGTCCCCCAAAGACTCATGCACTCATGGGAGCAGACTTATAGTTTATGATTGATTCACGGTCCAGTGCTGGGGTTATGGGATGAGTGCTACCTCGACCCCAGCATAGGTGTGCCCTACATATAATATAAAGGACAGAGTCTTCTCTCCTCCCTCCTCCCCTTTTGGCTCTTTCTGCATTTGCTGTATGGCACCTGTGCTATACCTCCCTGCCTTAGAGACAGCTGATTATGGACTGAAACTTCCATAAACTTTGAGTTAATAAATCTTTCTTTCTTTAATTTTAGGTGTCAGCTATTTTGTCCTAGCAATGAGAAAAAAGTAATCAACACAAGTATATTTCTTGAAATGTGATCTAGACAAATAAGAATAACAAATTATCATACAATATACTAACATACACATTAAATAACATCTATTAATACAGCAAGGAGTCATTTTAAACTGAAACTCCTTTAGGAAATCTGTCTTATTTTCTCTTAGGTTATAAATACAATAAATTTTTTGAACTTTAAGAGTTATTTCAATGATTCCTTTACTAAATTGATGAGATGACAGTTATGACCACAGCTGCAAGAGAATATTAAGCAACCAAAGAACTGTTGAGAAAATTTACCATTATTTCCAAATTGACTATGTACTCTATAGCCAAATATTTTCCAAGAGCCAGTCTTTTGTCATACATTTTCATAATTAAATATAGAATGAATAGTAACAGAGCTAAAATTTGTTAAAAGCATGCAAAGAAAGAATTAAAATCATAGTTGAGATAAAATAATTATTAAACTCTATTGCAAGAAAGTATAATTATTAAAATATAAAAGCCAACACTATAGAAGTAAACAAAATCAGTCAAAACATCCTTTTATTATATATAATGAATAGAGAGGGGAAGAATTTAATTTAAAATTGTAGACATAATGCAAAAATGCAGAAAATGTAAAAGTAGTAAAGGGTAATAAAAGCTTTATCTTAGTCCTAAACAAAATCTAGATGAAGTAAATAGTTTTCTAAGGAAAATATAATTGAGAAATATTAACCAACAGTGAAAATCCGATAAGAATGTAGTAGCCTCAAATTAGACTTATATATTGTGTCATTCCACATAAGATTTATTTTTTGGGATTTATGCCATAATTTTCTATTTAGTTAAAATATGTGCAATGATAGCATGTACTCAGTCTGTTTTAAAGAATAAATAATTATTTTTAAATATGTATAATAGCTATTAGCCATTAGGGTATATAAAATATTGACTATAAATCATAATCTTAAAAATATGGTGCTATAATGATGAAAATTATACTCAGATATTGTTTTCAAATATAGGTACTAGGAAATTGAATGCTGTATACTTTGAGGCATTAGACATATACAACAAATTTTTCACCTGATGTCAAAATTTCCCCATAAGTAGTTGGAAATTAGAACATGCAGAACAACCTAATTAAATAGAAGTTGAAGAACAAGTAAAAGAAATGGAAATTCTGTGCCTTGCAACAAATAAGTACTTAGAATCTGTGACAAGAAATTATACATGTCCTATAGCCACTTTTCAATTGGAAGAAATAAGAGGCTTTCTTTTAATAGTTAATCAACTTCATAATCAGTATTTTAAATTGCAGTGAGATGTAATGTGACACTTAAAGGATTATATACTAACAAATGTGTAGACTAGAAAAAGTTACACCACTAATAAATTGAGGGAAAAGTGTTCTGTTTCAGCTTAAATTTCTGAAGATAGGAGAGAAAATTTTTAACATAGTTATTCGTAATTGCAGGTTTGAAACTACTATTTATGTTGATTTTTTTTGTCGGATATTGATCTGTGAATGAATAATCTCATTGGTAATCCTGAACCTTCCTGAAGACTCAGTCTCAAAGTGTGATTCTTGATGGTCTGATAGATAAAGCTCCACTAAACATAAATTCCAAGCTTGATGTCAAAGGGCTCCCTGTGAGAAGTGGTGATATTTCAATTAAAAAAAAACAGTGGAAAAATTACACATTGTAAAATAAAATGATTGAAGTATTCAAAAAAACTTATATAATTCTTAAGATGAAAATATAATTAGAATATACCAGTATGTTTGAAAAACTTTAAACATATAAAAAGCTTTAAAAGTCATAATTAAAATAAAGTAATAAAATTAGTACAAAAATTAAATATTTAGAGAGAGAGAGAGAGAGAACTAGAGGAGAGAATTTAAGATATTACCAAGAACATGATTAAAAGTAGATTGAAGGGAAGGTGCTAAAATAAAATTAAAATGTATAGGGCATTTGTCCATGAGAAAAAAAAAGATCAATAAATTTCCAATACATTTAAAGACACAGTTTTTACTCAAGAAGTTCTGAAACTTCTAAGCAGAACAAAAAATGAAACAAATATTCATACTATAATAATAATAATAATTCATAATATAATAGGCTAAATTTCAACATTAACAGAAAAGCTTGCTAAAAATAAAGGATGCTTAGGACCAATACTTAATGTCAAAAGTAGATGAGTAGAAAAATAACTTAAAAATTCCAAATTAAAAAAAAGAGACTGGTAGTATATATTTTTATACTCAGACAAATTGTCTATTAAAGGAAGAATAAGACATTTTAAAAACCAAACAGTTTCTGATAACCCAGCCATAAATAAAGCAATTTCTAATGTCACACTTCAGGGAGAAGAAAATGTTCCCATAAAGTGTTTTGAAATCAAGGAAGAATATACGCAAAAGTTAATGAATTCCTGGAAAACATTATGTAACTATCAGATTTATATTAAAGTAAAGGTAAAAACTCTTTTACAGGATTCTTTGGGCTTTTCAACTGCTATAGTAAAATGTCACAAACTGGATAGTTTATAAATAACAGGGATTTATCCCTAATGGTTCTAGAATCTGGAAAGTCCCAGAACCAGACCCCGAGAGATTTGGTGACTGCTATGCAGTGACTTTTTTGGTGCACAGAACTTCTCGCGTGGTGGACAGAACGGACATCGCTGCAAGCTTTCTTTTGAATGGACACACTAACCTCAGTCACGAAAGCTCGGAACTCAAGACCGCTCCTCACTGTCCCAGTGTCCCGCTTCCTGGGAGTATCACCTGAAGCATGGCCATTTCAACGTATGAATTTTGGGAGGACACATGCCGTCTGTTGCAGAGAATAAACTGATTAAGCATAAATAATAATAAATACCTAACTCTACAGAAAGGGTAGGGAAGTCATTATAAGCAAAAACATTTAAAGTTCCATATATTTTAATGGAGCAAAATATAAATACATTGATTAGTTTATAATTTTTGACACCATCCATATTTCAAAATTTTAGTGGCAACCATTAAAGGAATAAAAATGGATTATTTAAGTCCTAGATAAATACAAGAAGAAATGTGATTTAAAAGAAAAATAAACACTGTATTGTCATGATGAAACTTAAAGAATGTTTTAAGAGAAATTTACAGACTTGAGATTAAATCATTAAGTTAGAAATAGTCAGTAAAAAAAAAAAAAAAAAAAACTCCAAACTAAATACAATAGAATTAACACAAAGTAAAGATTAGAATCTAAGGAAACATGAAGAACTGCAGTATAAAGCTAAAAGTAAGTTACTTGTAGAATTAAAGAAACCTCTGAAAAAATTCAGTTAAACTAGATAGAACACAAAAACAAGAACTGCTATGAATGACGTAATAGGCATAGACTGAGAAATACAGAACTTTATCTCTAAAACATGTAAATTTAGACTGAATTTATACTTATAAACTGGGCTTTTTTACTCATTGTTGAACAGAAGCTATAATAAGGAACTTTCTTTTTCTTAATACTAATTTGAAGAAGAGCTACCATTTAAATTGATATCCAGCTGGGCATGGAAGCACATGCTTGTAATTCCAGCACTCAGGAGACTGAGGCAGGAGGCGCTTTGTGAGTTTGAGGCCAGCCTGGGCTACAAAACGAGTTATAGGCCAGCCCAAACTGCATAGAGAGAGCATGTCGCAAAATATAAATAAATAAATAAATAAATATCCAAAGTTAGAACTCTGTTGAGTTTAAAAAAATTTAAATGTAAGTATCTTGATAAGAGTTTTATAAAGAATGGTATTGAAAATATTTTCTTGATTATTTTTAATCTTTTAAACATGGAGAAAACACACTAATATATTTCTTAAGTCACTTTCCAGTCATGAACTTATTTATCATTTTGTCATAATTATAGATAGAACCAATTAATCATTAACATATTAGTATGGGTTATCTTTATATACTGTTACACTTTAAATATAAACATTAACTTTTTATTAATCATCATCATATTCATCACCATCATTTTGATGAAATGAAAGTCTCTATGATGAGAGAGATGCTGAAAATTAAATCTCGAAGGGAGAGGAAAGCACTAATGAACTATTATTGAACATAATGCATTTCATTTGATCAGTAAACTTGTTACATTTCTTTTTAAATGGTACAATTAAGGAAATTCTCTTTGTCCTCTAAATACCTCTCAGCAGCTTATCATCAGACCAAAACAAATCTGTGGTAGTGAAGCAATTCTACAGTAAATATGGACCTAGCTAAGAAGATAAATTCATGATTATTACTGACTTGAAAATCAAATAGCTGAACGAGAGATTTAGCTTACCCACATTGTGCCTACCTGGCAAGTACAAGGTCCTGAGTTTGAGTCCCATTAAAAAAAAAATAAACAAAATTCAAATATCTTTGTCTCTACTCTCTAGTTATGTAAAATGGAAAGGCAAGTGACCAGTAATAAAGTAATATAAACTTGCAAAGTCACTATCTGTATGATTACAAGCCAAGGTCTTGCTAACAGAGATCACCGTTCCAAATGTTATTACATAGAAGTAACAGGTATTACTTTCTTTGTTTAAATTTATTGTGGCTAACAAGTGAAACAAAAATTTTCATATGAATGGGGTATCTTGATATTTTGATGCATGTGTACATCAGATATGGTTCAATCTGGTTAAACATTTCCATCTCTTCCAAAACTTATCATTTCTGAAAGGTGAAAATTTTAAAAAAAATCTTTTCTTCTACCTTGGAAATATAGAATATATTATTGTCCTGCTATTGTACAATAGCATGCCAGAATTTCTTGCTGTTCCCTGTGACTCAATCCCTCGCGATCAGTCTTTGCCAGTTCCCCCTCCTCCTCCTCTTCCAGTGTTGCTTCCCTGGGGTCCATAGCCAATATGTTCTGCTTTGTTTGTTGTTCAGAGCCTGGGATTAAACCCAAGCCCTCGTGCATCCTAGGCAAACACTCTGTGAAGTGGTACAGCTGGGATATAGCGCTTTTCATGAATAAGTTCATGAACAAAAATGTTTAAGGAATACATATCCAATAAAATAAATAATTTTCTAAACCAGTGGTACTTTGTTTAAATTGTGAAGAATCAGGTGAACTTGACTTGGGGGAGTTTTACATTTATTATGTCATGAATTTGTTATTTGTGACATTTCTACTAACTTTTCAAAAAATGTCAGTAATACTGGAGAGAAGCCATGTTATTTTTATTTAGCATAAAATATTTCATGATTTACCTTGGAGTTATATTATCTCATATGTCTTTTAGGATAAAACATTGTTGCAGAAATAGAGAAAGCAGAGAAGAAAAGAGGAGACAGCGAATGAATATCAATTGTTAACAAATATTTACTATACATAATTCCAATAAAATGAGAATTAACCAAAGCACTTAAGTATTTAGAAATGGATATGACAGCACGTAGAAATACATTTGATTTTCATTAAACCTCTATGTATAAACAGATATATAAATCAGTCTATCAGAATTATGCTTTGGGAAAATTTTAAAATTTATTGCTACTTATCTACTTAGGTACAGGCACGGTTGTACAATGTTTTACAGTATAACACACCACTCTGTATCTAGTAAAACTTTAAGAAAATGGGTAAGTGCTGGCAGAGCAGTGATACCTATAAAGCATTTCAATATAAACGCAAACTATGCCTGCTTAGCACTAAAAATCCTCAGCCTGGCTTCTTTTGCAGTGGGAGGTGACAGTAGCCTTAAATGCAGGGATCACGGTACCTCAGTTCAGCTCCCTATCTTCCACTTCCTAGAACTGTACCTCATTTGGTTATTTTTCTCTGAGCTCTAATGTCTTAACTGAAAAACTGTGTGAATTATTCAATAACACCATTCAATAAAAACCCGTAATGTTTAGGCTCAAATTTCTTCTAGTGTCTGGAATAAATGTCAAACATAAAACCTTCTTTTCCCACTTACTGATGGCTCACATAATTTAAAGCAAAAAGCAAAATGTACTGAGATCACCCATGTCTAATCATAGTCCAAAAGAGGAAAAATTATGAACTCACTTATATTGAAAGATTTGTTTTTCAAATGAGTGTAACTACTGCATAAAATTTCATAACAGCCTCAGGATGGATCTTTGGCAAATATTACTTGAAACTATTATAAAAAAGGAGCTGTACAGAATATTCAAGCATGACAATCTTATTAGAAGCTTTCAGGTATAAAAATAAATCTGTAAAATGGAACAAATTTTCCAGCAGTAAATTAGAAACATGACCTATGTATGTTCCTGCTTTAGGAAATTGATTCTTGTGTTTATTTAAAAGTAGACATCTGTAACCACTTCACAGATTATGAGAATTGTGATCAGAAACACAGCATATGGCAGCAAGTTATGAATCCAAGAAGACACAGCTAAGTTTAGAACTAAGGAAAATTTATAGGTTTCACTTAAAAAGTAAATGTAAGAAACATTTTGACGTCATGTATTATAATATGAAGTTATTGTATGACATTCTTTTAAACTGGCCTCTTAAGACCTAAGTATAAGTAAAATTCACACTTTCAATTTGAAATCTCTATTTGCTTATTTTTTTCAATACATGTGTTTTTTTCTGCTGTTTTATGGTGACAGATATATCAGAACAAGATTTAAAGTAAAAGAACAAAAGCAGGTACACACATATTTAACTTCAGTGGACACATAGGTATGAAACATAAATAAAGCATGAGTGATCATCAAAAATATGGGTATATTTAAGTAAAAATATGTATTGTAATAACAGGCACATCGCCATTAATTCTCTTCAACATACTCAAAATATTCTTCTTTGCGGTGCCCTTTTCTGTCCATGCTGCGTCCTAGTCCATCCACGCCTTGTGACAATCGCTTCTCCAGGAAAAGGACGCCGCATGTGGGAATTGGGCGCGAGGATCTTGGATTGTTTTGTACTGATAATTGTAATTTGTGTAGTTCACATGTGTATGTTTTTATGTAATGCTCAATATGGAGTCGAGGGTGGAGACTCCAGGGGGGTTGCTGGAGGCCCTCTAGATAACCCCTTTGTGAGGACTGATTGTGGGGTTTTGCCTTCTGTGAATAATATGAGAGAGTTTATGCGGGAGCTTTGGGTGAAAGAGCTCATGGAGGAGGATTTACAAAATTCCTGTGAGACAACTGCCCCGAGACACTGGACAGGAAGCCAGAGA